>JAODAL010025434.1:0-58649 GCA_025379985.1 Phyllomedusa bahiana | reverse complement strand
GGGTTGGGATTCCACCCTTTTTTTAAAAATTTGTTTTCTAGAATTAAACACTAAAAAACTTGCATGTACAAAAAAGGGGTAAAAAAATTCCTCTGAATTGTAAAGGGGGGTTTTCGGGAAAAAAACTTGCCCAAAAGTGGGTTTTTTTCAGGGGGAACATGGGGTATGGAGCAGGACAGAGAACAAAGTACAGAGAAATTTCCTCCAGCACGTTGGTAAAATGAGAAAAAGAATGCCAAAAAAAAGGGCCCGGGTGGAAAAGGAGCTTTAAACCCACCATTTTCCCAAGTGAAGCCCCAATTGGTCCCACCCCTACGGGGGGGAAAGGGTTTCCCCCGGGTCTTGATGTGTACTGGGGAAGGCTGGAGTTCTCACACTTCCGCTTCCGCAGTCTGCTTCAGACGCGGGTTTTCGTTGGCTATCAAGGCTTTTTAAACCCTGCGGGGTTAAATTAGATGACAGATCCCAAGCCGGGGCTCTACCGCAAACGGGAAAATGGCCCCGGGGTTGGGCTGTGGAAAGGAAAGGTATAGTCAATGTCCAGTTCAACTAAAATGGTGGTTAAAAGGGACTCCTTTTTTTCCGGAACTTTTTTCTGGGGGTCGGGACGGGTTTTTAATGGTCTTTTTTAACCTTGTGGCAGGACAGGGACAGTATTTTTTCCAGTTAAACAAAAAATTTGGGGGTTAAAAGACTCCTTTTTTCCGGCACTTTTTAATCGGGGGGGTCGGGAAATTTTTTTAAGGGGTCATACTGCAGTCAGGGAAAGGTATATTCAATGCCCAGTTAAAACAAAAATGGGGGTTTGAAAGACCCCTTTTTTGGGCCCAATTTTTAATTGTGGGTCAGACGGGTTTAAAAAGGGGTCATGCTGCGGTCCAGGACAGGGTTTGTCAATGTCCGTTAAACAAAAAATGGTGGTTGAAAGACTCCTTTTTCCAGCACTTTTTAATCTGTGGGTCAAAAGGGTTTTTAATGGTCATACTGCGGTCCGGGGCGGGTTTGTCAATGTCCCAGAAAAACCCAAAAATTGGGGGTTGAAAGAATTCCTTTTTTTCCGGAATTTTTTAAATCTGGGGGGGTTTCTTTCCCCGGGGGAAATTTGGGGGGGCCCCCTTTTTTTTGGGGCTGGGGGGGGCCCGGGGACGGGGAAAAGTAAATTTCCAGTGAAATTTAAAATGGGGGTTTGAAAGACCCCTTTTTCCGGCATTTTTTAAAATGTGGGGGTATGCGGGTTTTGGGGCTCTTGCTGCGTTCCGGAAACGGATATTCAATGTCCATTTCAAGTAAATGATGGTTAAAATTTAAAAATCCTTTTGGGCCCATTTTTTAATTTGTGGGTGATGCAGGTTTAAGGGTCATGCTGTGGTACAAGACAGGGATAGTAAAAGGGTGTGTATTTTTTTTTCTGTGGCTTTTATAGCCTAAGTGTTGTGTAAGATTAGGGAAACCCTTTGACTGTTGTGGCTGTTAATTCCAGTTCTCCACCCCTGTTTGGGTGTAAGAACAAAGGTGTTGTTGCTCCCCCATAGATTTAATGGTCACGCTCATAATGGACTGCTAAATATCAAAAAACCCTTTAAATCGTGGGGGCCCCCGACTATCAAATATCCCCCGGGAATGTGATAGCAAAAATAAACCCCCCTTCAAAACACTAGTTCACACCAGCAGCTTTTGGTGCATTTTTTTTCTTAAACTAAAGTCATGCTCTGTACACAAAGTGTTTGTGTATTACAGAGAATGCACCATGCGGTTTTTGAATATATCCATTTGTCCAGCCTAGTCCATATATACATCAAATACTAGGTTATTTTTAGATCATCTACAAAATGTCTTACTTTTATTTTAGCTCTATTAAAGCAATACAAAAAAACGAAATTTAAACCCTTTCCCTATTTCTAAAGGTTTAAAAAAAGTGTTTTAAAAAGGGTATTTTAAATATACTTTTTTTTTTTAATAATTGTTTTATCAAATTCTATTGTGGCTGTTGAACACATATGGGATAGGGATTGAGAAAAAAATGAAATATGAGTAATATTTCGCTTGAATTTTGTTGTTTTTTTTTTTTTTAGAAATTCCTAGCCATTTTATCTTCTACTGATAAGGCAAAGCAATTTGGTAGTATGATTTCCCAAGAGAAGTTTAGAAGAGTGTAGCAAGCCTGACAGATTTTTCATAGTGTGGCTTTTCCCTTCTACAAGGAAGAGATTAAATCGACTTAGCTTTTTTACTCATGAAAAGCCTAGAAAAAAAAAAAAATATTGAGATTATGACTCAATTGGACCCTGGGGTATGAAAGTCTGGGCCCCCTAAATTTTAGGTCATTTGAAAAGAAAAAAAACAAACAACCAATAGTTTTTGTAATTCCTCTACAAATTTAAAAATTTATTTATTTTAAAAAAAAATTAATTTTTAGTGTATTTTTTTGGGCTCATAAAAAAGCATTTTACGGCTTAAGATAATGATATATAATTTCACATTTAGAAGAAAAAAACATGTACATCTCAATTACTCTTTTATTGTCAAAAATATTTATAATGGAGATGTAATGTCATTTAGAGTCTGTTTCCCTGAGATGTTGATTAAAAGGCATATTGACCCCTTACTATGACTTGTCTCTGGTTTTTCTTTTGAAATTTTTTATGAGGGAAAAGAACAAGGGATGTTTTACTCTGGGAAATTTCTTTACGGCTATTACTTTCAAACTAAAAATATTTATATATGAAAACAATCCTAAATTAGTAGTGGGTTTTCCCCTAAACTCAAGAACTTGGGTTTAAGGGGGGTTGTCCCATCTTCATAAGTAGCCTCTACAGCTGGCTCGCAGTAAGCTGTAGAGAAAGTGGAGATGGCCACGCTTCTGCAGTTCTCCCCATTCATTTCTAAATATAGCCAAGAACTCTTGGTGGCTGCAGAGACTAGTTATTGAGATAGGACAACCTATTTAAAGTTGAGAAGGTCAGTCTGGAGCAGAATTATGTTCTCTTTCATTAACACATCTACGGGTATTCATTCATCTTGATGTAGTTACAACATTTAATTAAAACCACTTAAACCTTCTGTGCAAAAACGTATTATGTCTTTTATATGGAAACCCAAAAGGAGCCCCGGGTGGCTCAGGGGGGGTACTGTTCCTCCCACCCATTAAAAGGGGGAATTTGGGTTTATCATGGGGAGAAATTTTTTTTGGCTATTCTCAGCTTCATTCAGCATTATAGAAACCAAATCTCTCTCCCCAAATGTCCGGGGGGATATCTCCCAAATATTTCATCGGTACTTATTGGGGAAAAAATTAATTTGGGAAAAATTTTCCCCTTTTTATCTAGGTCCCCAAAAACATAAAAAAATTACTGTTTACAAGGTATACTACTAGATAGAAATGTACAAAATTGGATAGGGGGCAAAAAGGGTTTTTATTTCTATTAAAGGGTATTGCCCCCACAGATTTTCCCCTTTAATCATTTTTTTTGGATCAGAGAGAAAAATTTTTTATCCCAATAGGTATTTTCATAAATATCTTCATATAAGCCATTTTCTGTATGCTTTTGATAAAACAGCTAGTAGATAATTTTTTGTAAAAGTGTTACCTTGAAGTAGTAGAAGAGTGATAAAAAAGGCGATACCTTTTAGAGGCTAACTGAAATATATTTTATGGGGGAGCTTTCGAGAGAACTAGGGTCCCTTCTTCAGACATTTATGTTATACAAGAAATTGAAAAATTTTACGAATTTTTATACACAAAAGGGCCTGGACTTCCCAAAAAATCTTAGGGAAATTTTTAACCCAAAAAAAAATGCAATATAAGCCGAAAAATCATTTAAAAAAGGAAAATTTCAGAAAAAAATGCAAAAATTTTTTAAAAATGCAAAAAGGGTAAAATTTTTCATGCCAGCTTTTTAAAAGGCCAAAACCCATGGTGGTGAAAACCCGGTTTATTTTTGGTCACAAAATCAACGGGGCCCTTTTTTTTTAAATTTTGGTTCTAAAATTTTTAAGGAGGCTTTTTGGAAAAAAATTTGAACCCCCTTTTGGGGGGAGGCCTCAAACCCCCAATTTCCAGATTAAAATTGGATGAATTTTTTTTCCCCTTTTTTGTAAAAGCCCCCCCTTTCCCGCTTTTTTAAAATTAAAAAAGGGTATTTCCCGGGGGTGCTTCAAAATCTTTTGCCTAGCCCCCCACCACATGACCTCTTTTTTGTTTACAATTTTGGGGGGGAGGGTGTTAATTAGAGATGGGCGAATTTCTTAAAAATTCGATTCGGTGACTTCGCCGAATTTTCCGACAAAATTCGTTTGGTCCGAATTACTTCGGGACGAATCACATTAAAAAACAGCTATTTCCAGGCTGCACAGAGCCTGCAGGGTGCTGTAGATGTAACGGACGCCCCTGCGACCACTGTCCCGGGCCGCAGGCCCGTCCGTGCCCCCGCTCCCAGCGGAGCCCCGTCCCGCACGTCGGGTTCGGGGTCCGCCCGTGTCGCAGCCCCTGCCAGCGTCCACTTACCCGGCGCCGCTCCTGCTCTGTCGGCTCTCAGCTCCCGGCTTTGTAGCCCCGCCCCTAGGGGTGCCCGGGCCGGCTCTCTGAGTTTTAAAAGGGGCAGTGCCCCCGGTAATTGGTTATTGCCGGGCACTGCTCCTATTTAAGTCCGGCCTTTTCCCTGCCAGCCCTTGCCGGATCCTTGGTGTATATTCCATGGTGAAAGTGGTCAGAGCTTTCCCTGTCTTGCCTTCCATGTACCGAATCCTTGCTTACGTTACCGTCTACGAACCTTGCCGCCTGCCCCGACTCCGGCTTGTCTACCGTCTACGAACCAGAGCCCCTGTCCTGACCTCCTGCCTGTCCACGACACGAGCCTGCCTGCCGTTCCTGTACATTCCCACCCCTGGCCGCCACTGAGGCAAGCCCCGCCAGTGGTAGTGACCTGTGGACCCCCGCCGCAGCAAGGACCATCCGCTTTGCGGCGGGCTCTGGTGAATACCGGGACCCACTTAGACTCCACTCCCTGGTGTGGGCTTACGCCATCGCCTGCGGTGGTCCAGTGGATCCACTTCCAGACCGCAACAGTAGAACGTTGTTCCATGCTTAAATATGCAAAGGGAGCTTGGTTTGGTCTTCATACAATGTTGTGTTTTAGTATGACACGCACATGACTGCCGCCGCTCTTAGAATAGCTTCATTATAAAATTCCCTGGGCACTTAAGAGGGCAAAACTGACCAAAAAACTGAAGCGGGAATGCAGCCTGATAAAGTCATGGCAGCGAAAGCAGGAAAAAAACAAGCTGAACGCTCAGGTGGCAACATCAGTGACAGAGTGTGGAGGTGATAGCGGCAGCCACAGCAGCATGAGGTCAGAGAGTGGCACAATGACATTCTGGAGGTGGCAAAAACAGGAGTAGGCCACAGAGTGGCACAATGACACAGTGTGGAGGGCACGGCAGCAGCCACAGCAGCAGCATGAGGTCAGGCAGTGGCACAATGACATTCTGGAGGTGGCAAAACAGTAGTAGGCCACAGAGTGGCACAATGACACAGTGTGGAGGTTACGGCAGCAGCCACAGCAGCAGCATGAGGTCAGAGAGTGGCACAATGACATTCTGGAGGTGGCAAAAACAGGAGTAGGCCACAGAGTGGCACAATGACACAGTGTGGAGGTCACGGCAGCAGTAGCATGAGGTCAGGCAGTGGCACAATGACATTATGGAGGTGGCACAAACAGGAGTAGGCCACAGAGTGGCACAATGACACAGTGCGGAGGTCACGGCAGCAGCAACATGAGGTCAGACAGTGGCACAATGACATTCTGGAGGTGACAAAAACTGGAGTAGGCCACAGAGTTGCACAATGACACAGTGTGGAGGTCACAGCAGCAGCAACATGAGGCCAGGCATTGGCACAATGACATTCTGGAGGTGGCAAAAACTGGAGTAGGCCACAGAGTGGCACAATGACAGAGAGTGGAGGTCACGGCGGCAGAAGCAACAGCATGAGGTCAGAGAGTGGCACAATGACACAGTGTGGAGGTGACCACAGCTGCAACAACAGCAGCAGCAGTATGAGGTCAGAGAGTGGCACAATGACACAGTGTGGATGTCACGGCACCAGCAACAGCAGCAGCAGCATGAGGTCATAGAGTGGCACAATGACAGAGTGTGGAGGTGGGTGGCAATACAGTCCCTGGTAAAGATGGTTGGTGGCAGATGGAGAAACTGGCAGCAGATGTGTGGCATCAGGTGGGTGGCGGCATCAGAATAGTGGCTGAGGCAGGTAGTTTGAACCCAGACTCATTTCTCACAGTTTGGGTGAGGCGTCATGGCTGATGTAGTCTGACGCATAAGGCATTGGTGTGTGGAAATCCTGGCCGATCCACGCCTGATTCATCTTGACAAAGGTCAGTCGTTCCACATTTCCCGTGGACAAACGGGTTCTCCTTGGAGTAACGATGGCCCCCGCCGCACTGAACACCCGCTCTGATGCCACACTACTGGCCGAGCAGGACAGCTTCTCCACTGCAAACTCGGCAAGTTGCGGCCACACATCCAGTTTGGCTGCCCAGCAGTCCAGGACTTCTAACTGGGGTGGCAGAGTGCCTCTGGACTGGGAGATGATGGCAAAGAGAAACAACTCCCTTCTGCAGAGGTGGTGGAGCCTTGACTGGCTGCAATGGCATGCGTGCCACTGGGCGCTGCTGCTGTTGCTGCGGTGGCAGGATGGACCACCACATCTGAGCCACGTTTCTCCCAGGCCAGCGGATGGTGATGCTGCATGTGTTGACGCAGGGCCGTGGTGCCTATGTTAGCTCCCTGGCAACGCTTCACTTTCTGCCTACAGATTCTACATATACCCATATTTGGCTCCTCCGGTGTATTAGCAAAGAACTGCCACACCGCGGAGTATCTGATTTACCGCCAACGCTCCACACTGAGTGACTACTACCGCCGCTGCCTCGCTGAGCCCCTGTGCCGCTACTTTCTTGGACCTGCGAAGCGGGTTTTTTACCCCGTGGCCGCTTGGCTCTCGACCTCACACTGCTGCTATCCTGCTGACTCACGACCACACAACCCACTTGCTGGCTGCGCCGCTGCCTGACGCGCAAGCTGACGCCCTCTTCTCCTGACGATAATGAAGCCCTTGCCTCACCCGCTTCCCAAGTGCGGTCGGCTACATCATCATATATTTGTGTTTCATCGTCACTGCTGTCCTCATCACCGGTCTTGGTATGCAGAGGCTGACCCCTCACAACATGACCTCCCATGCCACTCTCCACATCTATACTTTGCTGCCTACTGCAAGAAGCAGGGGATATTGGCCCCATTTCTTCGCTGCCAAGTAGCTGCTGACTGCCCTCCTCAAATTGTTCATCCTCACTATATAGTGGCGCTGAGCCCAGACCACATAGCGGATCTCTGGCTGAGGGAACCGGATGGGACAGAGGTGGTTTGAGGGCAGGTGAGGGCCGCTGACCCGCTCCCGGGCCATGCCAACTAAGGGTTGTGTCTGACGTTCCCACCGACTCTTGGCTGGGGTTGTCAGATGTCATCTGGGAGGAAGTGGATGACCTAGTCAATCAATCAAGAACCCTTGGGTTGCTGGTCAGCACACGGCCGCTAGATGACAGTGGCAGTTGTGGCCTCACCGAGTGACCCCTGCTGCGACATCCCCTTGCTGTGCTGCTACCTGTGTCTGCTCCAGGAATGTTTGTGCCACTACCACTCGCAGGTGAATAGCCTGCCACCTCTCTTTCTGACAAACTGTTTGTTCTAAAATGTACAGACACTGTTTGATGAAGATATCTGTATATGATAAATACACACCCTGTATTTGACTTCAAATGAACCCAGTAACAAGCTTGGGTAACCCTTGGATATAAATTGCGCTCCACAAATGGCCAGGAAAAATTTACTTGTATGTGTCGTTTAAAAACACTCTGTATTTTACTGAATGTAAAAGCACAAAGAGGCTTAATTAACCTTCGGATATGAATTATGCTACAGGCAAAATTGCTTCTTTGGCGGTGAAAGTGACCACAACAGCAGAACAACGCTTTAATTAACCCCTGGATCTAAATTGCGCCAAAGAAATGAGCAACCAATGAGCAACCAAAACTACCAGCTTTGTAGCGTGTATTTTACGGTACACAACAAGAGAAAAACTTGTAATTAACCTTCGGTTATAAATTATGCTACAGGAAAAATGTATTTTTTGTCGGTGAAAAAGACGGTTTCTTTTAGTGACCGCAACAGCAGAACAACGCTTAATTAACCCCTGGACGTAAATTGCGCCAAACAATTGAGCAACCAAAAATGAAGTGGTATTTGGATTGTAATACCGCTGTTTCTTTAAATGAATACAACAGGAACAGGCTTAGATAACACTTGGATACTCAATGTGCTGTGAGCAGATAGCATTAAAATGTATATGCAGCTGCATTGGGTGCACACTGGATTTCAGTTTCAATACCCCACAAAATCAGAATTAGAACATTAAGAGAAGCAGTCTCTGAGACAAGCTGTGACACCTCCCAAAAATTGCTGAATAAAAATGAGTTCTTTAGTAAGAGATATCATAAGCAGCCATGGAATTACATTCCCTAATCAGTACAGTGAGAGCGGTATAAGCTCCCAGTGTCGCGCCCGGACTTATATATTGCGGTGACGTCACAGAATCCCGCCTGTATGTGATTGGCTTCATCTCTGCACATGTCATGTAGGCTATGCCCTTCTTCCTCCCAGAGTTCTTTGCCCCCTGTAACGCCATGTGCTCGCAGCCATTTTATCAATCAAAAGCACGCTTCGTTCACGCGAAGTACCCCAAACTTCGACTTCGTTCAGAACCAAAATTTTCCTGAAATTCTAAACGAATTCCACTTCGTTAGAATCAATTTGCCCATCTCTAATGTTAATACGTCCTTTCACAATAGTACGTGGTATTTTATATTTATCCTCCAACTTAAAGCCTCTAAATGTATTAATCACTTGGACCTATCCAGAAAGTTATTGTATAGATTGTACATGAATCCTTTACGACCCCAAAGATGTTTCCAACTCATTCTGATATCTGCTGGAGATGCAACAGGAAGGTAGGCTCATTATTTCATATCTGGTGGGACTGTCAATCTGTTTGGCTATTCTGAGACACTATACATAAGCTAATTGAAAGTGTTATTGGGAATCTTAGTAGATGGTCACCAGCTATGGCTTTATTTTCTATTGGTCTGGAAGACCTACCCTTTCCTGATGCTTGTTTGCCAACTCACATACTCATTGTGGTTCGATCGCATCTAGCTAGACATTGGACAAGTTCTTTTCTTCCTCCCTCCCAGAAATTCAAAATGCTATACAAAATAATTTCTGAATGGAAGAGTTGCAGGCCATTTAAATAACTCTTGTAAATCCAACAAAATATGGAATAAGTGGAAGTCTTTCTCATCTAAAATCAATTAATTTCCTACATTGTATACCTCCATTATATTTTCCTGTTGTAATTAATGATAACTGTTTACACACAAACTCATATATTCTGCATTTCTTTAGTCACAGTACTTTTATTTTCTATTTTAGATTATTAGTTTCAATGGTTTTATTTACTAATATTTTGGAAAATATATTTTAGATATTCAGCCAATTAACCTAACGGTAACGTCTATTCACACCATGTATCTTTGCTTTATGAACTAGACCTACCAATTGTTGTTTCTTCTCTACATTGTGTATTTTATATGTAATACATCTGTTCTATTAGCAGAGGATTTCTATGCTGATTTATGTTGTCAAGACTGTTGTATATTTTGATTTTCTCTGCTTTGAAAAACTTCAATAAAAACAATGTTCACAAAAAAACCTTGATTGAATGTGATTTACAAGCTTATAAACCTTAATTAAACATGATTCACAGGCTTACAGAGTTGTCCTTTTGTATGTCACATGAGGCTTCTGTGTTGTTTATGTTTGAGATGGCAAATCTTGCCTATAAGAAATTCTTTGTAACGCCACATCACTGGAAGTCACCTGATCCTTCAATCACTGAGAAACGATTCGCAGAAATTTCCCGTGCACACTATAAGAAAAAATTAATAGCTCACACTACTGAGCAAACTGATCATCTCAGTCAGACCTTGCATAGTTGGTTGGCGTTTCATTCATCTCCTACTCTTCTCTCTATTACAAGCTTATTCTCTATGAAGGTATCCATATTCTCATAAGTATCCTACTCTTCGCTTTCATGTCCTCTCAATAAGTCGCATACTCCAGGAAGAAGAATTTCCAGCCTAAGACTTCTTTTTATTCCTTGTCGTTTTTATTACCCCATTGTCCTCACCCCTCTGGTCTTCTATTATTCATTTACTATCACCTAGCATTCACACGGTGCTTTTTTGGTGCGTTTTTGATGCGGTTTTTTGGATGCATTTTTTGTGCAACAATGTATATCATTAATTGCTGTGCCTTCCTGCACAAAAAACGCATCCAAAAAACGCATCAAATACGCACCAAAAACGCACCGTGTGAAAGCACCCTCACTCTATGCTTTTCTGCTATCATAAACTTTTTTATGATTTTTATATAATTATCCAGTTTGGACTTTCATTATGTTTCTTCTTAGTTCATATCCTTCCACTTAGCACTTTCACCATGTTGTCTTTGCATTAATCTTTTTTTAAATCATAAAGTTTTTATTTTAAGAATTTTAACATACCAGAGACGACAACTAACATAGCGTCTAACAAAGCAGAGATAAAGAAAAGAAAAAAAAAAAAAACAGAACATACAAACAATGCCATATACAAGCCCATTTGAGAGATAAGTACAGAAACAAGAGAAATTTCCATAATGAAGCTTGGGATTCAAATAAACACATCAAGTAGAGGTTTGACAATAACACTAAATAAGTTGATGCAGATAGAGCACTGTCATGGAAGCAACCAAATTATTTCTCTAAATGCACTGAGATAGTATAGGGTGTTATAAAGCATCATAAAAAGGCAAATCTGTCCAAGTCTCCCATTTTTCCTTAATTTTAGGCACCACGTGAGGAGGAATAATCAGGGATGTTTCACATTTAAATTGATAATTAACTCTGTTTAGGATTTCCTTGATAGAAAGGTCATCCGAAGATTTCCAATGGCTAGCAATAGTTAGTCTGGTGGCTATTAGGATATGAAAAAGAATTGTTCTAATATATGGTGGGAAGTCTACCAGGTTTATGTCTAATAATGCCAGAGCTGGGGTGAGGGCAATCCTACGAGAGAATAGGTTCATAAGAAGGTCTTCAATTTGAGCCCATAGTGCAAAGACTCAAGGGCAATTCCACCACATGTGTAATAGAGTACCAACTGCGCCACAACCTCTCCAACAAAGAGCTGATCCGGGTTGGGTAAAGTGGGCCACTCGAGTAGGAGGAAGATACCATCTTAGGTGTAGTTTTTTCATAGTTTCCAAATGGGTTTCATAGGAGAATGTGGCCGATAAATCTTCCTCCAACTTTTTTATATAAATCGGCTTGTGCTGGTTCTCTATAGTTAATAACAGGTTATATGTAACTGATAATCCTCTTTCAAAGCCCTTCTTCCTCTGTAAAAAATTTAAGTATGCAGGAATTGGTATAGGTTTTTTTTTGGCCACACCCAGCTCTGGAGTACTTGACGGACCTGCAGGTACTTGAAAAAATTGGAACGGTCTAGATTATAGGTTGACATTAGGTCGGAAAAGGATCTAAGGATATTTTTTTCATAAAGAACTGCTATATTCGAAATGCCCATAGCTACCCAGTTATCTAATACCAGATGGGGAACCGCTAACTGCAGTAGAGAAAGGCAGCAGTCTTTTTTAGAGAAATATATCCATTTCTTGGGTTTGACAAATGTGGACCAGGCTTGGAGAGCATGTTGGAGGGAAGGGAAGGTTATAGTTGGGAGTTTAAAGTCTAGTAAGTCCACTAACAGGAGGTTTTTAACGGTGTAGGGAAGTGTCGAGGAGTTCTCAATCTGCAACCAGTGATGTGCATTAGGTGTGGTCCAAAAATAATGTAGAGGTTCTAGTACAGCGGCTATATTATAAAGTCTCAAGTCAGGGACTGACAATCCTCCATCCTTAATGCTCATCAATAAATATTGTTTCTTACATCGGGGTTTTTTAGACCCCCATATGAACTTCAAAAGTAAGGACTGGAGCTTATTAACCAGCACTATTGGAAATAGGTATGGTAGAGAACGGGAAATGTAAAGAAAACGAGGGAGTAGGAGCATTTTGGTGATGTTGATCCGAGCCAACCAAGACAAACAAATTTGGGACAAGCAGCTCGCTTCCTTTACTAAGGAGTTGTGCAATAAGTCCAGATTAGTTGTTAATGTGGACTCTAGGAAGGGTGTTATTTTGATACCAAGGTAATCAATGGAAGAATCCGCCCATATACACCCCAACTGTTGTAATAAGTGTTTTTGAAGTGGGGGAATGTGTAAAGGGAGAACATTAGACTTGAGTCTATTCAATTTGTAGTAAGAGACTCAGGAGTAGGATTCAAGAATCTGGAGGAGGGATCTCAAGAAGTTCTCAGGATCTTGGCACATTATCAAAATATCGTCTGCAAATAAGCTAATTTTGTGCGTTTGCCCATAGAGAGAAATTCCAGAGATCAAATTAGATTGCCGAATCATTTCAGACAGAGGTTCTACACACAAAATAAATATCAGAGGGGAAAGCGGACAACCCTGGCGTGTTCCATTGGAAACAGAAAAGGCCGACGACAAAAAACCCGAAGTTAGAACTTTGGCTGAGGGTGATGAATATAGTGAAGTGATGGCCTTCAATATGGGGCCAATAAATCCAAATTTGCCTAAATTGAGTCGGTCGAAGGCCTTCTCTGCATCCAACGACAACAAAGCAGAGGTGGTTTTGTCTAAGTTAATCTTATGAATCACATCTAACACTCTTCTAATGCCATCTCTTGTTTGTCGACCTTTAACAAAACCGACCTAATCTTTGTTGATTAGGCAAGGTAATATATGATTTAGGCGGTTCGTCAGTCTTTTAGCCAATAGTTTAATGTTACAATTTAGTAACGAGATGGGTCTGTAGTTGGCAATTTGATCTGGAGATTTACCTGGTTTGGGTATGGTGGTTATCGTTGCACAGAGCATTTCTTGGGGAGCGGAGCCTTTATCTATAATCTCTTGAAAGATTGTGGCTAGATGTGGGGCAAGAGTGGCCGAAAATAATTTATAGTACTAGTTTGAAAGACCGTCTGGACCAGGAGATTTATTAAGCTTGGATTCTTTGATAGTTGCTTCTATTTCTTTGATCTCTATTGGAGTATTTAGTAGTTGCAATTGATCTTTCGTCAAGGTAGGTAATTGCACTTTACCTAAGAAAGAGTTAATGTTTTCTTCAAGAACTTCTGGGGTATGTGGGTCATCTTTCAGATTATATAGGTTATGGTAATATTCTGCAAAGGCCTCTGCGATAAGTTGAGGGTCGTATATTTTAGAGTTATCTGGTTTTATAATGTAAGGTATCCTGCTTTTTGCCTGTAAGGTTTTAACCCTATTTGCTAAGAGTTTGGAAGGCCGGTCACCTTGTACGTAAAAATTCCATTTAAGTTTAGTTAGATGTGACTCATATTTGCTAATGTATAAACTATGAATTTTGTTCCTACAGGTAGTTAATTTCTCTTTGGTCAAGGGCCGGGGATCTAATTTGAATTGTTTATCTAAAGTTTCAAGTTCTGTAATTAGTGAGTTTAAAGCATTCTCTCTCTTACGTTTTTCCCTTGCTTAAATTTTAATACATACTCCTCTAATAACTGCCTTATGTGCACACCACAAGCCTTCTGCCGAAGGGGTAGAAGGAGTGTTAAGATCAAAATAATCTGTAAGTGCTTCCTGGAGTTCTTCTACTATTTTTGGGGATTTAAGTAAGAAATGGTTAATCCTCCATGACCTGAAAGTTGGAAAAGGAGTCTTATCTGTCAGGGTTAAAAAGATGGATGCGTGGTCAGACCACGTAGCTGTACCAATTTCCGTAGACAAAACATTCTTTAGGGCCCCCCTATCCACTAGGAATTAATCAATTCTTGAATGTGTGTTTTTAGAGTGGGAATAAAAGGTGTAATCAGTCTCCCCCGCGTGTTGATGCCTCCAGGGGTCATGCAAGTTCTCTCGAACCATGAGGTCTTTAAGATCTAGAGAGTAATGAGAGCTACCAGATGATCTATCTAAAGACTTGTCAGCGACTACATTATAGTCCCCACAGATTATCAATGCACCCTTCAAGAATTTTTTTGCTTTGGCAATTACTTTGCGAATGAATGATATTTGTCTAGTGTTGGGAGCATATAAAGTCACCAGGGTATACGGAATAGAGTTAAGTTCACATTGCATTATAATAAATCTCCCCTTAGGATCGATTATGGAATGAAGAAGTTTAAATGCAATAGTGTCTTGAATAAATATTGCTACTCCTGCTTTCTTTTGGCCAGAGGTCACAAAAACAGAGTAAGGAAAATTTTTATGTTTTAAACGAGAGAAATCTTCAGTTTTCAAATGTGTTTCTTGTAAACACAATATATCTACCTTATCTTTTAGCACTTACTTCCATAATGATGACCTTTTGTACGGGGAATTAAGTCCATTAGAATTATAAGACAAGATCTTAATCCCCATCATAAATGACAAAGAGTGTAGTTAGCAATCCCAGACTTACAACAAAATTTGCATATCTCTCATCAGGAATGTATAAGCAAGAGGTTATGGCATAAAAACTGAAAACCCATGTAACAACAACAGGTCGATTGGAAACGTCCATGACCTAAAACTAAATTTGTTTCCTAGTCAGGAAACCAGAAGTGGGGAAAAGTCTGTATGCAGAACCTACAGAGAAGAAAAAACGTGGGGTAATTCAGATAACTTCCAACATAGAAAGTCCGAGGGAATTAGAATTTATTTGCCCGCTGCTTACTCAATCATTCTGTCGTGACCTGGAGCGACGGGAAGATTCCGACCATATGGGTGTTATTAGGCCAGGTCTGTTATCACCTTTCTGCGGAGGAGAATTGGTTGGAGTAGAGATCAAGCCCCAAGATAGGAGAACATCTCTGGCTGATGAGGGGTTAAGACAGACTACCGTAGAAGAGTCTTTGGTTATGACAAGTTTGACCGGAAAGCCCCAGTGATAGGGAATATTGTTTTCTCTTAGAATTTTGGTGGCTGGGGCAAATTCCTTTCTTTTCAGCATCGTACCCGCTGAAAGATCGGGATAAATGGAGATATTTTTGAATTTTTCTGGGAGATCTGAGGCTGTTTTGATAACTCTAAGGAAATTCTCTTTGGTTTTGAAGAAATGGATCCTTGGTATTACATCCCGGGGGACAGAGGGAGCAAGGTGCTTAGGTTTCGGCGATCTATGGATAAGGTTAATCAATAGATCTTGGTCAGATGCCTCTGGAAGAACCAATGCCATTAAATCAGTAAGAAATTGGGATAGAGCATCTGGGGCGATCGATTCAGGGATACCTAGAGGCCTGATGTTATTGCGACGCGAACGGTCTTCAAGATCTAATATTTTTGAGGATAGTTTCTGGACCTCTTCTTCTAGATCAGCATTGCCATCGATCAAGAGGTTATGGGATTTTGCAAATTCTGCCATTTTTTTCTCCACATGTTCTGTTCTGGAAACGAGTGCTTGCATGTCCATTTTAAAATAATGCATCATTTGTTTGAAATCACTTTGAAGTGAATCTCTGAATGAGGAGAATAGACGTTGGAGTGTCTGTTCTGACGTGCAGAAGGATTCAGAACTATTTTGATGATCCATATCGACTGAATCGTGTCTGGATGAAGTTTGCGATAAAGGAGGGGAAGGGTTTCTTCTTTCCCTGTCTTGAGAGCGGGTTGATGGAGTTTGAAAAAATTCTGTTAGCTTAGTGGGTTGAGATTTATTTCTTTTAGAGTTACCTCCCATTATTTAACTGAGGATAAATGTTAGAGTGCTCCAAAAGGTGTAGGTGCACTGATAGGCCGTGTACCACCTGTGATGGAGAAGCAAAGTCCTACAGGAGTTGCAGTATAGTAAGGGAGTGACAAAAAAGGAGTTCAAGCAGGCTGTGTTTGCAGAAACCCCTTCTTTTTTTTTTTTATCCTTTCCTTTCAGATGCAGGAGGACAGAGGTGTACAGTTCAAAGAACCAAGCACTTGAAATTCTCAGTTAATGCTTTAGTATTTCTGTGCGGGTATATGACCAGTAGGAGATGGTTACATGCAGACTGTGGGTGAGAACATGGGTGGTGTCCAGCAGCTGTAATAGATCAGAGTCACCACAGAAACTGGGACCTGGGTATTTAGTATGGCCACTGAAAGTCTAGGTAAGGGTCTCAACGATGGTCCAAGTGTCAAAAGGCCGTATGATGTTATTTCAGCGGCAGACTGAGGGCCTGAAATGTGGTAGCGTGGGGATCTCCTGAATGTGAGAAAGTACCTGCCCACTGCCGTGTGAAGGTACCTGTTACCTGTAAGGCACAGGACGCTCCGATTCCAGTCTGCTCCCCAGATGGGCCTGCAGGTATGTCGGCGGCGCAGCAGTCGCACTTCCACTGAGGATAATCGTACCTCCAGCAAGGAGGGCCTCCGCAGATGTTGGTATGGCTGTGCTGGTTCGGCCGGTGTAGGATGTGGTCCACCGCAATGGCCGCCGCAAGCTGAGGTCAGGGCGGGTTGCACTGAGGTACCCCGAAGTTCCGTGAAAATAGCCGTGCAGCTCCCAGGCAATCCTGTGTCAGTCAGGATGAGAGAGTAGGTAGAGATAATAAACACGTTGAACACTATGCACTACGAACAGAGCGGTGCCTTCACAGCATGCAAGCAGAACCCCATCTGCGCAATCAGTCCTCCATATGTAAGAAGATGCCGTGTGTGCTACCACATAGACCAAACAAGGTAATCCTTTTCTTCTTATTTAATATAGAATATCACCTAGAAACTTAGTAACATTTTTATAATGAATGGCAGCAATCATGACACACTTAGCTCAGTCCTTGAAGTCCTTCATATAAGGTACGGATATAGCGCAAGCCACACGAGGAAACGAGCCACGAGGAGATCCAAGTAGTTATTCCATGTTGCCCGACCACACAACGTTTCGGGGGACCGCGCCCCCTTCTTCAAGCGTGATGTAGCCTCCAGGATGTCAGTTCTTATACTGTCGGGTACGAAATCCGTAGCCTCTTGCTACAATACATATCGCTATACTTACATAAAACTTTACTACATACAAACAATTTTAAGATAGAACACTACACCTACCTATAAAAGACTATATGTATTCTCTACATTTAATTATCATTTACCTATATTTTTTCTCTTTTTTCTGTATGTTTAAATTATAAGACTAGTCGTGAATAGGTAGTATCCTAAAAACTAAGGGAATGGGCAACTAGGCATGGGACCAATACCTGTATACTCTACAAAAATACATTCCATTGGCAGTTTTCATTAAGTCCCTTAGGTGAGAGCGCATCTAATCTATTAATCCAATAGACCTCACGTTGTAGAAGTTTAATAGTGGTATGTTCAACATCATTGCTCTCCACTTCTTCCAACACACACCACCGGAGTTCAGAGACATTATGTCCCTTCTCATAAAAATGCCTAGCCACTGTAGATTCTGAATATGACTTTTTCTTTTTGTCTGAGATATTGCTGCTACTTTGCTCACGTTTTTCTCATCCCTCCACTGATTTTTTTAGATTTGAAGAGCCGTATCTGGGATTTATGTTCGTTGATCCTGATACGAACCATCCTAGTCGTTTGGCCCACATAGCACATGCCACATGGGCACTTAAGTAGATAAATTGCATTGGTGGTATTACATGTAAAAAATCCTTTTACGGGTATGGTGTACCCCTGAGTGGGGTGAGTGATATATTCCCCTTTGATGATACCATGACAGTTTTGGCATGACAGACACAGGTAAGTGCCCCTTCTCTGTGTGTCCAGAAATTTTTGTCTACAAAATTCCTGTTTCAAATCACAGTGAACGATATGATTACCATAGATTTTCCTTTTTTATATATGAATTTAGGATAATCCTTAAAAAGATATCCAAATTTTGGGTCGCTTTGTACTATATGGCAGTGTTTTCTAATCGTTTTACGTATTAGCTCTGCATGACCATCGTACACCGACTGGAAACTCAATCTTTGATCATAATTTTGTGTTGTTTTAGGTGCTCTTACAATGTCGCGTGATAGTTCACCTACTTCTTCACCTATCCTCTCAACCTCATTTCTCGGGTACCCACATCTAACAAATTTCTTAATGAACTTCTCTTTGTTCTTATGGTATTCTGTGTCAGATGAGCAAATGCGTCTGACATGCAAAAATTTTCCATTTGGGATGGCTTTAAATATGGTTGGAGCATGCTGACTTTTCATATGTAAAATATTATTTCTGTCGGTGTCTTTCGAGTATAGGGTGGTGGCGAGCTGTTTGCCTTCTTGTTTGACAAATACATCCAATAAACTAATTTCTTGGTGATTCTTTGTGAGGCAGAACTTAATAAGTGAATGTTTGGAATTTAATTCAATCATGAATTGGTCCAACTCAGCTTCAGTTCCTGTCCACAATAAGAACACGTCGTCCACGTAACGCAGCCACCGTTTCATACAGTGGCTCCATCTACCATGGACGACGTGTTCATTTTCAAAAAATTCCATGAAAATATTAGCCAAACTTGGCGTGACAGGAGACCCCATAGAAGTCCCCTGCCGCTGCCAGTAGAACTCCTGTCCAAACCGGAAATAATTATTGGTAAGGATTACCTCTAGTAATTCCAACAGCAGAGCAATGATGCTGTTGGATAAACCAGCATCCTCAATTAATTTGGCTCTAACCGCATGAATACCTTCATCAATCGGGATATTGGTATACAAACTACCCACATCTAGTGTGCACAGAGCGGTAATGTCTATAACCTCAAGACCTTCAATTTCGGCTAAAAACTCGTTAGTATCCTTGAGGCATCTAGGGAGCTGCTTCACGATTTTCTGTAAGTAACTATCAACAAAGAGGGCCACCGGTTGGAAGACAGACCCAATGCCAGATACAATGGGCCTGCCTGGGGGGTTTACAAGGGATTTGTGTACCTTGGGTACCAAGTATAGTATGGGGACACGTGGGTACTCGACTCTTAATAAGTTTGCCGTTTTATTATCTATGATGCCTTGCAATTCGGCATCAAGGATAATTTCATCCTACCTGTCTGGTAGGATCTTCACTACTCTTTTCATAGACCTCATTATTATCTAGTTGTCTATCTGCTTCATGTATATATTTCTCTCTATCCATGATGACAGTGGCCACCCCTTTGTCCGCTTTTTTAATTATCAGTTCTTTATCTTTACTCAGTAAATCCAAGGCTTCCTTCTCTTTTTTATTCAAATTAGGGGTACACCATGCCCATAAAAGGATTTTTTACATGTAATACCACCAATGCAATTTATCTACTTAAGTGCCCATGTGGCATGTGCTATGTGGGGCAAACGACTAGGATGGTCCGTATCAGGATCAATGAACATAAATCCCAGATATGGCTTTTTAAATCTAAAAAATCAGTTGAGGGAGGAGAAAAACGTGAGTAAAGTAGCAGCAATATCTCAGACAAAAGAAAAAGTCATATTCAGAATCTACAGTGGCTAGGCATTTTTATGAGAAGGGACATAATGTCTCTGAGCTCCGGTGGTGTGTGTTGGAAGAAGTGGAGGGTAACGATGTTGAACACACTACTATTAAACTTCTACAACGTGAGGTCTATTGGATTAATAATTGGATTAATAGATTAGATGCACTCTCACCTAAGGGACTTAATGAAAACTGCCAATGGAATGTATTTTTGTAGAGTATACAGGTATTGGTCCCATGCCTAGTTGCCCATTCCCTTAGTTTTTAGGATACTACCTATTCACGACTAGTCTAATAATTTACACATACAGAAAAAAAGAGAAAAAATATAGGTAAATGATAATTAAATGTATAGAAGACATATAGTCGTTTATAGGTAGGTGTTGTGTTCTATCTTAAAATTGTTTTTATGTAGTAAAGTTTTATGTAAGTATAGCGATATGTATTGTAGCAAGAGGCTACGGATTACGTACCCGACAGTATAAGAACTGACATCCTGGTGACTACGTCATGCTTGAAGAAGGGGGCGTGGTCCCCCGAAACGTTGCGTGGTCGGGCAACATGGAGTAACTACTTGGATCTCCTCTGGCTCGTTTCCTCGTGTGGCTCGCGCTATATCCGTACCTTATATGAAGGACTTAAAGGACTGAGCTAAGTGTGTCATGATTGCTGCCATTCGTTATACAAATGTTACTATGTGATATTCTATATTAAATAAGAAGAAAAGGATTACCTTGTTTGATCTATGTGGTAGCACACAGGACATCTTCTTACATATGGAGAGTAGGTAGAGAGCCTGGAGAGTCCTCTGGAGTAGGTAAGCCGTCTCACGGGAGACCGAGACCTCCCCGAGCAGGACCCGCGCAGTTAAGATGGCATCGCCCTCTGTGGAGGTTTCCCGCCACTTGCCTGAGTTTCCCGCCGTGTATGCACTGGATCTAAGAGCCCCGAAAAAGCACCGAATCTAGTTCCCTCAGGAGCTACAGGTCGGGGGATTGAGGCTGCAGAACCAGTAGGTGTTGCCTGCATCCTTTACCCGCTCCGATTAGCGATTAATACAGCTGGCTAATTCAGTCGGGAACTGTAGGGACAAGATGGCGTGTTCCCCGAGAGGCGCCTAAATATCCCCGGGACGCTGATCCACAGAGTACAGATCGGTGTAGCGCAGCGGCAGGCAGTCTCTAGTTACTCACTGCGACCTCGGGGAGAAACGCAGGAGGGTCGTTCAGGCCTGTTCGTCCGAGCCCTACGGTCCCCTCAGAGATGACGCAGGTGATAGCTGTTAAGCTCCGGCGGGGAACCGGAGCCTCTTCTGGGTGCAGGGTAGATCTCTGGGTGCTTCAGAGGATGGTCCAGATGTTCAGGAACTGATGCTCCATAAAATGGAAGGTGCTTGAGGCTTATTTGAGCCGTTTTGGAGACAATTCCCTCGGAGCTCTCACTCTACGCGTCTACCACCATGCAGGCTCAGACCACGCCCCCCTCTTTGCATTAATCTTATTGACTGTATGTTTGTTTGTTTGTATATTGACATTCAAAACTAATAAAAACTTGAATAAGAAAAAAAAATCATTTATACCATTTTAGCCTGTGCTGGATAGAATGGAAAAGAGGCAGTGGTAATGGAGGTTATCTTCTCGGACCCATACTCGAGAAAGAGAAGGGGCAGTCCAGGAGAGATCAGAAGCATGTCAAGAGTATGTAAGAAGGGAAGAGTGAGAAAGTGCATACGGTAGGTAGTCTGTGACTATATTATGTACAGAGATGCTATGAAACAGAGGGCAGAAGAGAAAGTCAATTATTTCAAACCTGGAGTGAAGATGAGCAACCGGTAGGAGAATAGCAGTCTCCCAGTACTTTTAAAGGGGTTGTGTGAGAAACCAAAACAATAACATATAAAGGATGAATACTAAGTATAAGCAGTAGCTATCTCTCATAATTCAATGTATGAACTATTTACAGATGCTGTTATATCACAATTACTGCTTTGTTAGAGATTTCTTATCACTGGGCTAGTGGGCAGAGCTACAGTCGCTAGGCATGCCCTATGAATATTACATGTCCCCCAACAGCCGCTTTCTCCCAGCTGATCTATAGATTCTTTATACTATATCCACACTAAATATATATATATATATATATATATATATATATATATATATATATATATATATATATATATATATATATATATATTTGTGTGAGTTTGTGTGTGTGTGTGTGTGTGTACACTAGAGCCTGTTCTACTTCCTGTAGGACAAGTTTCTTCTGAGGAACTAGCCCTACAGCCATTTTCTTTTCCTATAATGATTATTCCCTAGACAAATTTTAGAAGAAAAAAGATTTTTTTTCATTATGACATGTAGATTACTTATTTAGTTTTCTTCTTTTCCTGAAGAACTGCTGTAAACCAGTGTAACCTATATGCTTGCCGTTTAGTGATCGGAGTTTTCTGTCTTCCTTTGGGCAGAAGCCTATGGTTACTGGAATGTGGCCTTTGACCTTAGGAGGCATCTGGGCTGCAGTGATTTTACATCTGAAGGAGGGTTGTTGTAGCCCAGCTGGGTCAGCCAAATCTGTCTTGAGTATGTAATAGACTGTTCTGATCTTTTAGAGGCCATTTCTTAAAAGAAACTCTAAACTGTGAATGTGGGATGAGTTAGCACTCCTTACATGTAGAGTTTGTTGATCAACAGTGAACTCATATCACACCATCATCAACTTTTTCGCTATTCCATTTATCCCTAGAATGATTCAGCCATCCTAAATACACAACATAGTAAGGTGTTCATACAATAATTAATATTTATCCAAATTAGTCTTGTAAGAATGTAAGAAGACACAATCAAGACTGCTACACTCAGAGACATAAGCATTGGTTGCTCTGCACATAACAGAAAATCTCATTTTTAGACCCTGAGGCATTGATCCAAAAACAGATCTGGAAAAAATGTTAAAAACATAGAATGTGGAAATCTTTCTGGCCTACTGCATGTGTAACCACAATTTCAACTATAAAACTGATTATCTTTGGACCGGACTGTACTGAGGAAAATAGCAAGTTAAAACCACTGTGGACGCATAAGAAATGGTTTCAGCATTTTATTGCAGTTAATTTTTTTTTTCTTACTTGTTTGACTTTTTTTCAGTACATATATTATCCCATATAATGACCTTTCATTTTATAATGAAGCAAATGCTAAGATGTGCAGAGTAATGCAAATTAATTTTCTGAAGAGTTTTAGAGACCGCCTTAGAATAGAAATGAAGCAAAGTGAAGTTTGGAATATTTTCATATTTTCTTTCTTCTTAATGTTTTCATATCCCTTGCTTGTTTTTTTTTTTTTTTATTATTTCACAGGATGAGTTTAGTTTTGAATAGTACCACTCGATATAGATGTACATTAAGGTATTGATAAATAGTCAGGCTTTAATATCTCTAACAGACAAAAATTTGCTATGAGAACATGTATGAATTTTGTGTAATTGTGAGCCATACTTCAGGGTGTAATTGGACTGCATTGCGGCCTGAGTATGACCCGCAATTACGGTAAAATCATAGCACTCATTATGTGCTATGATAAGCCAATGTTTTCCCCGGGTAAAACTAAAGTGAATGGGGGCTGTGCCAGAGCGCTATAGAGGTACGCACTGGCCAGAGCATACGTCTAAATCACCAGGGGTGAAATGTACTGTAAGAACTTGCCTGCGCCAAAAGTCTGGCGTCTTTTTAGCCAAAAAACTAGTCCTGTTCGCTATATTTTTAATCAGGCGCACCCCAATATCAGGCACATTACAGAGCGCCCACGGCACTTTGTAATGCACCTGAGATCGGAGAGCGTGCTGGACACGTGTCGCACCACAACCGTATGAAGCTACACATGTATGACTTTTGAACTAATATGCAAATCTAGGCGCATTACTGCTGGAACAGGTAGACCACTTTAAAAGTGGTTTATCTGAGCTAGAATTAATAATAATAATAATAATAATAATAATAATAATAATAATAATAATCTTTATTTCTATAGCGCCACCATATTCCGCAGCACTTTACAAATTCAAGAAAACATAAACATACAGTCATTACACATAAACAGTACTGACAAATGAGACACAAGGTGTGAGGGCCCTGCTCGTGAGAGCTTACAATCTATTAGGGTGTATGGGTGAAACATACGGTAAGAAGTGCAAGTTTACAATGGTCCAGCCATGTTTCATAAATAGGGGGTGGTTTACATGAAAAATGGATGAACCTGCCACCCTGACAGTACATCTATATACAGATAAGTGCCTGTGAGTGCCCAAGTGCAGGGAGTGACAGATGTGTGTGATAGCAGTTAGGGATCTTGGTGGGCCAGACCGAGAAGATGTATTTTCAGGGCCCTCTTAAAACTGTGAGGGTTGTGAATGTGCCTGATCGCCCGCGGTAGCATATTCCAGAGAATTGGTGCCGCACGTGTGAAATCTTGTAGGCGGGCATGGAGGTTCGGATGATTGAGGAATGTAGTCTGATATCATCAGCAGAGCGGAGGGCACGGGTAGGGTGTGTAGACAGAGACTAGGGAGAGATGTAGGGAGGAGCAGCGCTGTGGAGAGCTTTATGGTGAGAGTGCTGAGTTTATACTGTATCCTGTACTGGATGGGCAACCAGTGCAGTGACTGACACAGGGTAGAGGCATCAGTATAGCGGCTGGAGAGAAAGACAAGCCTGGCTGCTGCATTCTGGACAGATTGGAGAGAGTTTGCAGAGAGGGAGACCGATAAGCAAGGAGTTGCAGTAGTCAAGACGAGAAAGAATAAGAGCAGTAAATAGAGTATGAGTTGTTTCCACAGTGAGAAATGGACGGATTTTGGAGATATTCTTGAGGTGCAGGAGACAGGAGCGGGCAAGGGATTGGATATATGGGGAGAATGTCAGATCAGAATCAAATAAAACCCCTAGACAGCGGGCCTGCTGCCTAGGAGAAATGGTGGTACCACATACAGAAACAGAAATAGCAGGGGGGGGTTGGTTAGTAGATGGCGGAAAGACAAGAAGTTCAGTCTTAGTGAGGTTTAGTTTTCAGATGGAGAGAGGACATGATGTCAGAGACAGTGGACAGACAGTCACTGGTGTTTTGTAGCAAGGCTGGAGTGATGTCACGGGAGGAGGTGTAAAATTGGGTGTCATCCGCATAGAGATGGTACTGGAAACCAAATCTACTGATGGTTTGTCCAATGGGGGCTGTGTACAATGAAAAGAGGAGAGGACCTAGAACTGATCCCTGAGGAACTCCAACAGCAAGAGGAAGAGGAAGGAGGTGGAACCAGAAAACGAGACACGAAGGAGCGGTCAGAGAGGTAGGAACGAGAACCAAGCGAGAGCGGTGTCCTGGAGGCCAATGGTGCTGAGCATGCTGAGGAGAAGTTGGTGATCCACAGTGTCAAATGCTGCAGAGAGATCCAAGAGAAGCAACAATGAGTAGTTACCCTGAGATTTTGCTGTTAGGAGGTCATTTGAGACTTTAACTAAGGCAGTTTCCGTGGAGTGTAGGGTGCGGAAACCTGATTGCAGCGGGTCAAGAAGAATTGTCGTTTTGTAGCTAGAAAGCGCTAAATCTGTGACCCACAGTAAAACAGGTTCATAGATTCAGGCGCATTCTACGCTGCAAATGCACGGAAAAATATGGCGCCTGGGCGCCAAAAATCATGCATGTTGCTCCAGGTGTATGCAGTATGCGCTGCTATTCGCCTGTTAGATGCTGTGTCAATTCACCCTTAGTTGGAAAGGTAATGTCATTTTGAAGTTGTGATTAATAAAAGTAAAACATGTCAGGTAAAAATTGGAGCTACAGCAGAATCGAGTATTGTTTAGTCATCAAGTGCCTGTTTTTGACAGGATTGTCAGGTAAAGAAATTTCTGAAGATAGACCAACAACTGTAGGTGATCAACGTTTATCTTATTCAGCCAATAAAAACTGGGTTACTGAATTTAACGTGAAAGAAGGCGAGAAGTGGCCGGGGAGAATGGTTACTGTCAGCTTAAGAAAACATTAAAGCTGTCCATGATATGATTCTGGATAATAGATGAATCAGCCAAAAATGCAAGTTGGGGAGTTTGAATATCTAATTGTTCATGTTGTTCATAATGAAACCCCAAAGTACTAGGTGAAGGGATACATGACTATGATAGGGGGGACCTTGAACGCTTTTAGTAATTATTGTATATATGTAATTGGATGGCATTGGATGGAGTGATTCCTGTTATAGAGATAGACGGGGGTCTTACATTTAGGAGGGTGGGTTTTTGAAAAAATGTCACTTCCTTTTCACTGTCCACCCTCTTTTTCTCACCAGAAAAAAAGGAAAAAAAAATAAAAATATTGGGATCTCACACAGCACTGACACATTCCCAGTAGGTGGGGTGTAGTGTAGTCTGGGGAATTTAAATGGAGTGTCTTCTACAACAAATAGGGGTTGTATTTCTTCACACCATCCCCCTCATGTAACGCCTCATCCCTGCTCCCCTGTACCACTACAACATAGCAGCTACTTCATACAAACACGCTATCAAATCCATTGGTGTCGGCAGCTTCCGGTGGTTTATGAATGAGGACAGCCTGAAGCTGAATCAGATATAGGCACACATTTACTCTGCTTAACACTTTACATATATAGGGACATGGGGAAGAAACAGGGGAACATCATAAAGATGAAGATTAGTATGGCCACATGACCCTTGCCTGTATAAAAGCCATCACTGGTCCACTGTATTCTCCAACCTGCGGCCCCGTCGGGACCCGTCTACGTCACCATACCATTTTGGCTACCGTGGGACCCCCCAAACTTTGCTCCCCTTACCCATCAGCTTTTGCCGAGGATCCCAAGCTCTGCCGGGGTTTCATTACCCAGTGCTCTATGCAAAAGAACTGATGGGGGATCAGTTTTCCTTTGGAGAGGGCAAGGTGGCCTTCCCTGGGGAAACCTACTACTGGGAAGGCCCTGGGTGGCCACTCCCCTCTGGATAGGAACGCCCTGTACTGCGGGTCTACAGCCCTTTCCTCCAGGAATTTCCCCGCCGTCTTCAGGGCCGGGCACGGCCCTTTCCCCTGCGGAACCGCCCTCTTGAACCTTTGTCAAGGGGGACTCCTCGGTGGGTGACTATGCTGTACAGTTCCGTACTCTGGCTTCGGAGCTCATGTGGAATGATGCCGCCCTCTGTGCCACTTTCAAAAAGGGCCTGTCCAGCCGGGTTAAAGACGCTTTGGCAGCAAGAGACCTCCCGTCCTCCCTGAGTGAACTAATTCATCTAGCAACCCGTATTGATGTAAGGTTCGCAGAGAGGCAGGAGGAGCTGCGTCAGGAAAGAGACTCTGCACGCCCCCGTCAGCTTAAGAAAACATTAAAGCTGACCATGATATGATTCTGGATAATAGATGAATCAGCCAAAAATGCAAGTTGGGGAGTTTGAATATCTAATTGTTCATGTTGTTCATAATGAAACCCCAAAGTACTAAGAGAAGGGGTACATGACTGTGAGAAGGGGGACCTTGAACGCTTTTAGTAATTATTGTATATATGTAATTGGATGGCATTGGATGGAGTGATTCCTGTTATAGAGATAGACGGGGGTCTTACATTTAGGAGGGTGGGGTTTTTGAAGATATGTCACTTCCTGTTTCACTGTCTCATCCTCTTTCTCTCACCAGAAAAAATGGAAAAAACATAAAATATTGGCATCTCTACACAGCACTGAGCACATTCACAGTAGTGTGGGGTGTAGTGTAGTCTGGAGATGTTACTGGAGTGTCTTCTACAACAAATAGGGGATTGTATTTCCTTCAGTCACCATCCACCTCATGTAACTGCCTCACTCCCTGCTCCTCTGTACACACTACAGACATAGCAGCTACTTCATACAGTAACACTGCTATCAAATCCATGTGGTGTCTGCAGCTTCCTGGTGTGTTTATGAATGGAGGAGCAGCCTGAAGACTGACATCAGATATAGGCAGCACATGTTACTCTGCTTAACACTTTACATATAATAGGGACAGTGGTGAGAGAGAAGCAGGGAACATCATAAAGATGAAGATTAGTATGGACACATGACCCTCTGCCTGTATAGAATGCCAGTCACTGGTCCACTGTACTGGTGCATAGGGTCTAGAGCTCAGGGTGAGATTTCCATGTTACCAAAGTTGTATCCAGATGCTGTTGTGTGCAGATTCCTAGCTCTCCCTCTCTGTATATTAACCCCTTACCACCACAGCTAGTTTTGACTTTCCTGACAGAGAAACATTTTTGAATTCTGACATATGTCATTTTATGTGGGAATAACTTTTTGACACTTTTACCTATCCATGTGATTCAGAGACTATTTTCTTGTGACACATTTTGCTTTAAGTTAATAATAAATTTTGGTCCATACAATCCTTGTTTGTTTGTGAAAAATATCAAAACATTGTGAAAATTTGTAAGACAGTTATTCCAAACAAAATAGTTTATAACCAGCATCTACAATATGTCCACTGTAAGTTGGAATGATCTTTTAAATGTCTTTTTATTTTTTTTACAACACTAAGGGGCTTAGAAATTTTGTAATAATTTTTCACATTTTCAAGAAATTTTATGACAGATTTTTTTAGGGACTAGTCCAGTTCTGACGTGGTTTTGAGGGACCAGTATGTTAGATATCCCCATAAATGACCCCATTTAAGAAACTACATCCTTTACAATATTCAAAACAGCATTTAGGAAATGTATTAACCATTAGGTGTTTCACAGAAATTATAGCAGAACGGAGGTGAAATTTCACTTTTTTTGTAGATTTTGAATTTTTTAGCAATTATTCACTGGAATATGGTAGATGTGACCAGGGGAATGCAACTCAATATCCATTCCCCCAATTCCGCCATTTTTAGAGATATCCCATACATGGCTCTAGTTTGCTAGTTGACTCAACCATTAACCTTAGAGTAGGAGGAACACCTAATGGACTTTGAGGTCTAATTTTCTTTAGACGTCATTACAGGTTTGCGGACACCCTGAGGTGCTAACATTTAATAAACACCAATAAAAAGACTCCATACTGGAAACTACATCCATTAAAGAATATATCCCGGGTTGTACTGAGTACATCAACCCCACAGGTCTTTAATAATTTTTATTAGCATTAGGCTTTGAAAATGAAAAACATTTTTCCAAGAATCTGCAATTTTAGCTGAAAATGTTTATTTTTAACAAGAAATCCTGGAAATAAAGCACTACAAAATTTGTTATGCAATTTTTTAAAGTTCAGCAATCCCCTACATGTGTGTGGAAACTGCTGTTTGGGGACATGGCAGGGTGTAAAAGAGAGGGAGCGCTATTTGGTTTTTGGAAGGCAGATTTTGGTGGGGCCATTTTGCATTTACAAAGCCCCCAAAGTACCAGAACAGGTGAAACCTTCCAGAAGTCACCTCATTTTGGATTCAACACCCCTCATGGATCTCATCTGGGAGTATATTGTACAATTTGGGCCCACTGGTGTTCTACGGGGTTTTTTTAGTATTGGGCTATAAAAACAGGGAGGAAGGAAGGGAATGCAGTTCTGGCATTGTTTTTTGGACTTATTTTTACAGTGTTTGCCGTGCAGTATAAATGACAGGATAATTTTACTATTCGATTAGGTAAAATTACAATTCTATAAATTTTATATAGGTTTTTATGATTTATTACTTTTATTAATAGAAATGCGTTTTTAAATATACAGCTGGTTACATGTTGCCATCGTGCGGACCCTGCTTGAGAGCCCACACAATGTCCAGGACGAACCTGTCACTTCTCACTAGGACATACAAATGCGTCCAATGTCGGGAAGAGCTTAATAGTGTTATATACAATTTAGATATGGAAACCAGTGCTTGGTGTAGTTAAAGCTGGAGACTGATGCTGCGATTTGCAGGGCACCATGTAAGAGGTGAGCAAGCACATGGTGATGGTCTGCACATGGGTGAGCAAGCACATTGGTTTCCAAAATACACAAATCCATTCAATGCCCGCTAGGTCGACCAATCGTGTCAGGGATTGATTCAATCCTTGAACCTTTGGCTGCTTACCTAGACACTTTCTTACAAGAAACAGTTAAAAGGGATTCTAATATATTACAAGACACTAGTCAATTTCTAAAGAAAATTGAGACATTGGACTGTTAAAAATTAAGATGGATCTGTACCCTCGATATAAAATCGTTGTTTACTAACATCCCATATATCGAGGGAACCACTGCTGTAAGGGAAGTGCTCTGTTCAGATTGTAAGCTATCCAACCAGCATATTGCGTTTTTGATGCAAATATTGGATATTGTGTTAACTAAAAATTATTTTCGATCTGGAGAAGAATTTATTCTCCAGCTAAAGGGGACCTCAATAGGGTCTCCTGTAACACCTAGCTACGCTAATATCTTTATGCGTTTTTTTTTAAAGGGAATTTATTTTTCTTTCCCTAAATTTCAAACATGCATTGGCTGGTTAGAAAATGGGGGAAGACGTCTTCCTCCTCTGGTCGGGGACCGACCAGGAGTTGGAGGACTTCGCCACATATATCAATAATGTTCATCCCCTCATCAAATTTTCCTTGTTCAAAAGCCAAAAAGAACTTTCGTATTTAGATGTTTTGGTTAAAAAAGAAGGTCAAAATTTTATTACAACACTTTATACAAAAGAGACTGATTGCAATAACCTTTTACATCGATCTTGCCAACATGCCCACCAAAAGTTCAAGGGAATTATCAAACCTCAGTTTATATGTACGAAAAGAATCTGTTCTAGTGACAGCCAATATCATGCTAACAAAGAAAAACTTATTCGGAAGTTCCAGGATAGGGGATACAAAAAGAACGAGCTTGAGGAAATAGCCACCACGGTTTCTTCTATTCCTCGTGCAGAACTGTTAAAAACCAAATCAAAAAAGAAGGATGATAATTTTATCTTCCTTTCTACATATGATCATCATGCAGGGATCATAAAACATGCGATTAAAAAACACTGGAAAATTCTACAAGCGGACCCGAAGTTTGGGCCTTTATTTAAAAATCCCCCGCACATGATCTACCGCAAGGGCAAAACGATAGGACAGCAGCTAATAGCAGCAGACATAAAAAAAGAAAAAAAATCGCAAGGACCTATTCAGACAATCCTTAGTGCAGTTAAATCAGGAACATTTGCCTGTCGTAAGTGCCAACTGTAACGGGTTGCGCCGCGGTCCGTGGTACGGACTGCGGTCGCACCCGTGTTCCCGATGCCGGTCGTGGCGCCACCCGTCCCATCCACTCACCTGGCCTTGCTCCCGTCCGGTCCCCGTCCCCTGCCGGCCGAGGGCGCATGAGCGCCCCCTAGCGCGCGCGCGTTCAACGTACATTTAAAGGGACAGTGCTCGGTAATTGGGTAATTGCGGGCGCTGTCCCTATATAAGTTTTGCACCCACGTACTTCCCTGCTGGATCTATGTTGCCTCGTGCCTTAGCTAAAGCGTTCCCTAAGTGTGTTATCGCCCCACCGTGTACCGGGACCTCTGGTACGTTTTCCCGACTCCGAAACAACTGCCGCCTGCCCTGACCTTCCTGCCTGTCCACGACCACGAACCATTGCCCGCCTGCCCTGCCCTTCTGCCTGCCCACGACTACGTTTTCCCGGACTACGATTCTGTACCTCGCTGCACCTCGGCCGCCACCGCAAGAAAGTCACGTCGGGGGGGAACAACCTGGTAGCCTCACGCCGCAGCAAGTCCACCCCGCTTTGCGGCAGGCTCTGGTGAAAACCGGGGCTACTTGATTCCGTTCCCTGGCGTGGCTTAACTACCATCGCTTTGCGGTGGTTCCGGCGGAACTACCCACCCGCTACAGTTAGATCAGCCATGGATTCCCCAAGGTTGCCCCTGCCAAGCATCGCGGATCTTACGACGTTGGTTGCCCAGCAGTCGCAGCAAATCGCACAACAGGCACAGCAGTTGGGCCAGCTCTCCGCCATGATGCATCAGCCCCTTGCATCCCAGCAACAGTCTCCACCTGGCGCGGCCCCGTCGGTGACTTTTCTACGTCAGCCATTCCATTGGCTACCGTGGGACCCAAGCTTCGCTCCCCTTACCATCAGTTTTGCGGGGATCCCAAGCTTGCCGGGGTTTCATTCCCCAGTGCTCTAGGCACATAGAACTGCTGGCGGATTAGTTTCCCTCGGAGAGGTCTAAGGGGGCCTTCGTGGTGAGCCTACTATCTGGAAGGCCCGGCGTGGGCGACTCCCCATTGGGATAGGAACGACCCTGTGACTGCGGATCTACAGTCCTTCCTCCAGGAATTTCCACGCCGTCTTCGAGAGCCGGCAATTTGCTTCCTCTGCTGAAACCGCCCTCTTGAACCTTCGTCAAGGCGACTCCTCGGTGGGTGACTATGCGGTACATTTCCATACTCTGGCTTCGGAGCTCATGTGGAAAATGATGCCGCCCTCTTTTCCACTTTCAAAAAGGGCCTGTCCACCCGGGTTTAAAGACGTTTGGCAGCAAGAGACCTCCCGTCCTCCCTGAGTGAACTAATTCATCAAGCAAACCCGTATTGATGTAAGGTTAGCAGAGAGGCAGGAGGACTGCGTCGGAAAGAGACTCTGCACGCCCCCGTCGGCAGTTTCATCTGGCCCCAGTTTTTTCAGATCCTCCATTACTGTTCCTCAAGCCTCTGAGGTGGAAACCCATGCAAGTGGACCGGGCCCAGTTATCGGAGCAGGAGCTGAACCGTCGCCGAACCCGGGAGAAGCTATTTTCCTCTCTGCGCCAGCCCGGACCATTTCCACAGAGGCCCTGTCCGCTACGTCCCCAGCGTCCGGGTAACGCTCACACCTAGGAGCCGTAGGAGAGGCGGTCCTAGTGCAGTTCCTCCTCTCCACGTTTGATGATGCCAGTGGAGGTGACATCTGATGCTGGTTTTTTGTTCCGGAGTTCTGCCTTTCCTGGATTCGGGGTCTGCAGGAACTCATCTTAGCCTCATTGGTAACCCGGTTCCGCAAAACCTGTAGTCCGGCTGGAGGAAGCCGTGCTTATATCATCGGTCAGTGGGAGCTCCCCCGTGACCCTATCCAGTACATAACCCGGCCGGTGACACTCCATTGGGGGCTCTGCATAAGGAGATCACGTTCCACGTTCTGTCCCGTGTTTCCCTCGGGATTCCTTTTGGGGGCTTCCTGGCTGCAACGTCACACCCCTTATGCTCGATTGGAAGACAGGCGAAGTCCTGCTTGGGGACTGGAATGCCAAAACTGTTGCTTGGAGGTGCCACGCCCGGTGCCTACCAACCCTTCCCCGGGCCTCCGCTGTCAAGCCGTTGCCAGGCCTGCCGGCCGGAGTACCAGGACATTGGGATGTATTCCCCGGAAAGAGGTGAATCGCAGCCACCACATCGCCATTACCACTGTCCTATTGACCTCCTGCCAGGGACCAGTCCACCCGCTCTCCGTGCCAGAGACACACGCCATGTCAGCCTACAATCGGGAGAATCTGCAGAAAGGATTCATTCGCAAGTCCTCCTCCCCAGCCGGAGTCGGGTTTTTCTTCGTACAGAAGAAGGATGGTTCCCTCCGTCCGTGTATAGACTAAAAGGGGTCTAAATAAGATCACCGTGAAAAATCGCTACCCTCTCCCACTGTCTCAGAGCTTTTTGACCTTTCTCAAGGGGGCTAAAGTGTTTTCCATGTTGGATCTGAGAGGAGCCTATAACTTCATCCGAATTCGGGGGGGGGATGAGTGGAAGAGGGCGTTTAATACCCGAGATGGACATTTGAGTATCTCGTGATGCCCTTTGGGCTCTGTAACGCTCCAGCGGTTTCCAAGAACTCGTCAATGATGTCTTCCGGGGATCTCTTGTACACCTGTGTCATAGTTTTACCTAGATGACATCCTGATTTTCTCCTCTGATCTTCGGACTCCCCGGGGGCTCAATTTACGCCAGGTTCTGCAATGTCTGCGCAGCAACCGACTGTCCCCCAAGTTTGGAAAATTCTTATTCCATCGGACCAGCCTACCTTTTCCCTTGGTACATAGTCTCGGCTGAAGGCCTAAAGATGGACCCAGCAAAACTCTCCACGGTACTGCAGTGGCCCCATCCTGTCGGTCTTCGGGCAATACCCGCGCTTCCTGGGCTTCGCGAACTAAATTTCCGACATTTATTCCCCCCTTTTCCACCTTGGTGGCTCCTATCGTGGCCCTTACTAGAAGATGCGAACCGAGAGGCTGGCCTCCGGAGGCCGAGAAGGCGTTTGTGGATCAAAGACGGCCTTCTCCACAGCTCCCTGTCTTGGTCCGGCCTGATTCCGAGGGGGCCGCTCTCCTTGGAGGGGATGCCTCTTCCGTGGGGGCAGGGGAGGTCCTCACGCAAGAAAGCTCCAAAGCAAGGTTCTCAATGTGGGTTCTTCTCAAAAACCTTTTCGCGGCTGAGCGAAACTATGCCATTGGGGACCGGGAACTCTTGGCCCTCAAGTTGGCCCTAGAGGGGTGGCACATCGCTGGAGGGGGCTCGTCATCCAATCAACATCTTAACGGACCACTAATCTTTGTTGTATCTTCAGAAGCCCAACGTCTAAACCCTCGCCAAGCCCGGTGGTCTCTTTTTTTCTCACGGTTTGACTTTCATTTTACATTTTCCGGCCTGCTGAAAGAACGTCCAGGCGGGTGCCCTCTGTAGTGGCTCGGGCGTGGTCGGTGAAGAACCCGTGTCACAACAAAATCATTTCCCCGAACGGTTGGTTCACGTGGCTCCCGCAGGTCTCCAAAACATCCCACGGGCAAAACGTACGTTTCCGCTGGGACTCAGGAGGAAGATTCTGGAGTGGGGGCATAGCTCCTTGGTGGCTGGTCATCCCGGAGCTCGGAAATCTTATTTCATTGATCTCGAGGCACTACTGGTGGCCGTCTCTAGCACAGGATGTCAAGGACTACACCGTCGCGTGTGTCACTTGTGCTCGGTAAAAGGTCCCACGCCACAGGCCAGATGGCCTCTTGCATCCTATTCATGTGCCTGAAATCCCATGGACGCACATAGCTATGGACTTCGTCACGGATCTACCCAGTCTCCTCTGGGAATTCGGTCATCTGGGTGGTGACAGACCGGTTCTCAAAGATGTCCCACTTTGTGCCTGTCCCTGGCCTGCCATCTGCCCCACAATTGGCTAGTCTTTTCTTCTGGCATGTCTTCCGGCTTCATGGACTGCCCTCACACATTGTCTCCGACCGCGGTGTTCAATTTGTTTCCCGTTTTTGGCGTGCGTTGTGCTCCCATCTGCAAGTCAAGTTGGACTTTTCATCGGCCTATCACCCTCAGTCCAATGGGCAGGTGGAGAGGGTGAACCAGATTCTGGGAGAATACCTGCGTCACTTTGTGTCCGGACGTCAGGACAACTGGACCGAGCTGCTCCCGTGGGCTGAATTTGCATATAACCATCGGGACTCGGATGCTGCCGGCGTCTCCCCGTTCTTTGTAGTCTATGGCCGCCACCCGCACCCCCCCCTGCCTCCTAACTTGGATGTGCCCGCTGTCACCGACCAGGTTCGGGATATCAAGGCCATCTGGCAGGAGACGCGACATTCTCTACTTATGGCCTCTGCCCGTATGAAGTCTCAGGTGGACAAAAGGACAAGACCTGCCCCGACATTTCTTCCTGGGGACCAAGTTTGGCTCTCTTCAAGATATGTGCGCTGAGGGTCCTGTCTTAAATTGGGCCCTCGCTTCCTCGACCCCTTTAAAGGGTTTTTCGGCAGTTGAAACCTGTGCATACAAGCTCTGTTTGCCTCCATCTCTCCGGATCCCACAACGCATTTCGTGTCCCTCCTTAAGCCTCTGGTGCTGAAACCCGGTTTCTCCCCGAAGAATGTGACGCTTCCCCCAGTAGCCGAATCCACTGACATCTTCGAGGTAAAGGACATTTTAGATATGAAAACGGTCAGAGGGAGACGTTTCTTCCTCGTGAGGAGAGATCCTGGGAGCCGGAATCCAATTTCCTGAATCAGGACCTCATCCTCAGATTTCTGCAGCCTAAAAAGGTGGGGAGGGCCCAAGGGGGGGGGAACTGTAAAGGGTTGCGCCGCGGTCCCTTTGGGACGGAACCCCGGTCGCACCGTGTACCCCACGGCGGGTCCCCGGCGGGGACGGGGGGCCCCGCGGACCGCACTGCCGGTCGTGGCGTCATCCGTCCCATCCACTCACCGTCCGGTCCCCGTCCCCTGCCGGCTGGAATGCGCATGCGCGCCCCCAAGCGTTCACGTACATTTAAAGGGACAGTGCGCCGGTAATTGGGCAATTGCCGGGCGCTGTCCCTATATAAGTTTTGCACCCACGTCACTTCCCGGCTGGATCTAGGTTGCCTCGTCCTTAGCTAAAGCGTTCCCCAAGTGTGTTCTCGCCCCACCATGTACCCAGACCTCTTGGGTACGTTTTCCCGACTCCGAACCTCTGCCGCCTGCCCTGACCTTCCTGCCTGTCCACGACCACGAACCATTGCCGCCTGCCCTGACCTTCTGCCTGCCCGCGACTACGATTCCCAGACTACGATTCTGTACCTCGCTGCACCTCGGCCCCCACCCGCAAGCAAGTCACATCAGGGGGACGACCCCGGTAGCCTCACGCCGCAGCAAGTCCATCCCGCTTTGCGGCGGGCTCTGGTGAAAACCGGGGGCTACTTATATTCCGTTCCCTGGCGTGGCTTAACTACCATCGCTTGCGGTGGTCCGGCGGATCCACTACCCAGCCGCTACACCAATATTGCTCTGCGATAATAAAGGGAGAACAGAGTAACAATCCTATGAAAGGAACCCCTATTAAAATTAAAGGCTACCATACCTGTGAAAGTAGTGATGTTGTTTATATGCTTAAATGCTCTTGCAGCAAGATCTATGTAGGGCAAACGAGTAGAGCTATAAAAATTAGGCTAAATGAACACAAATCCTTGATTAGACAATATGTTTACAGAAAAGATAAAAAAAAGAGGAAAGTGTAGAAAAAAGCTATGGCGAGACATCGTTGGCTAGACATTTCTCTATAGCAGGACATAGAATATCAGAGCTTCAATGGTGTACACTAGAAAAGATAAACTGCAGGGATCCACAACAACTGATAAAGAAATTACTTCAGAGAAAAGCCTTTTGGATTCATTACCGTGAATCTATGGCTCCAAAGGGCATAAATGAAAGTTTTAGTTTGAGAGCTTATTTATAAATAGATGGTTTTATATATTTTAAAACAAATGTTTCATGTTCTGATACTTGCTACACATATGTTTCTAATCAGCTCTATATAGTAAGGAAAGAGCTAATCGACGCATGCTTGAGAAAGGGGAGGGGATCTCCTCGAAACGTTGCGGTGTGCATGCAGCTTGATTGGATATGTGCTGCCCAGACACTCTGTTACTTCTCACGAGCCCCTGTGTAGGGCGGAAATATTGCTTCTGGACTGCTTTTGGTCTTCTTGTACAAGTTTTGTTTACATGGACACGGAATCCCCGGCCGAATATGTTTATTGCAGAGTGCTTGATGTAGAGATCCTAATAGGACATGAACTACGATCATCGATTGCAAGATTGACTGCAATAAGTATATATATCTATTTTATACTACCATGAAATGATTTTACTATTTTTTTATAGAAATAAAAGTATTTTACGCATTTGAAAGAGGCTTTGGGAAGGTGGCTTATGACTACTTAAGATGTGGATGAGATAGGTGTGGAGACCTATCTACAAAGCCAACCAGAGATATATATACATAGAAATACAAGTGGTGTGCTATACTATTTGGAAGATGGTCTGATGCCCCCATGTTAGCACACACTTGATAACTTAACCCCTTATGAGTACGTCATAGCGTCGGTAAGCGGCTTTGAAACAGGATCGCGGTGCGATCCCGCTTAACAGCCGCTGGGTGTTAGCGGCTAATTGCAGCTAACACCCGGCGGTTTCAGCACAGGTGGGCGGCGTCGCCGACCTGCGCTGTTTAACCCATCAGATGCTACGGCAAAAATGGCCGCAGCGTCTGAATGACTGAAAAGCCGTGCCGCGCACCGTTTTAAAGGCCCAATCGGGACAATCAAGCAATAAAATCGTTTGGACCCGATGGGCTAACATGGCACGCAGACCTTGTGAAGGCTCTGACGTTGCCATGTTCCTGTTTGCCCCACTTCCGTCCGCAGACAGGAAGTGGTGAAACCGCCATCTTTGTACACCCTAATGCATTGCCTATGCAATGCATTAGACTGTATTAACGACCGCGCCCCCTAGTGGTCAAGCACCATAAAGGGACTAAATGTTAAAGTAAAAAAAATAAATAAATAAAGTTTTAAAGTACAAAAAAAGTATTAAAAGTTCAAATCACACCCCTTCCCCCATTTTACAAATAAAAACAATAAAATTATAAAAGGTTACGCATATTTGGTATCGCCAGCGTCCGAAAAAGTCCGATGTGTATAGATGTATGTGTACAGTGACTGGTGTATATGCTGGGTGTGTAGGCTTGAGATGGCTCAGGCACACTGCTCTGGAGGTTACATGGCTCCTGTTGCTCCCCATGGTAGCCTGTTAAAATTAATAATTTTTTTTTGCCTTTATCGTAGAGAAAGCAGAGGTAAATAACAGCCTATGGCAGATGATACAAGGGTACATTACAGCCTATGGCAGGTGAAGCTGAGGTACATTACAGCCTATGGCAGGTGAAGCTAAGGTACATTACAGCCTATGGCAGGTGAAGCTGGTACTTTACAGCCTATGGCAGGTGAAACTAAGGTACATTACAGCCTATGACAGTTGAAGCAGAGGTACATTACAGCCTATGGCAGGTGGAGCAGAGGTACATTACAGCCTATGGCTGGTGGAGCAGAGTTACATTACAGCCTCTGGCAAGTGAAGCTAAGGTACATTACAGCCCATGGCAGGTGAAGCAGAGGTTTATCCACTATTTCATCCTTATTCCTTAGTTTTTGTTACTTAATTTCTTCCAGCATACCATATAAAAAGAGCATGCATGTATCACATTTCTTAAATATGAATTAAAAGTCAATAAAAGTTTGAACTTTCAGTTTTCTCCTATCTCAGGAATGTGCATTAGATTTCAGTTTCCAAAGGCTTTACATAATGATCTCTATAGTTCGCAGCTCACTTGGCCCGAACAGGTGTGTGCAGCTTCTCAGCTACGTTTCAGGGTCCTCCCCTTTCTCAAGCATGTGCAGCAATTCGTCTGTCAGCTATTTAACTTTGTTCCTTCCATAAATAACCAATAAATTCCCAAATAGCGAAACCTACTATTAATCATATTACTCATATCATAATCTATGTACTTTTCAAATTCAGACAAAACTTATGAAAGGATCATAGAAACACGTTAAAATTATAGTCCTAGTTTAATCCTTTAGGGGCCAGCGTGTCAAGCGTAAAGATCCAATAAAGTTCCCTTTGCATTAACCATACTTTAACCTGTTGTTCATCATTACCATAAATTTGCTCAACTATTTGCCATCTGAGATTGCAGACATTGTGTCTAGTCTCTTTAAAATGACTGACTACCGAGCTTTCTCCAAACTTTTTATCCTATGTTTTATTGCGTTTTTAATCACAGGCATTTTTAGATATATTATGATCTTCTGGTTTCTCTTTATAACGTCTTATCGATTTATGCTCATTTAGACTAATTTTCATCTTACGAGATATTTGACAAATGTACATTTTGCCACAAAGGCATTTCAAGGAATAGATGAAATTCTAGAGTCACATGTGTGATACCCTTTAGTTTTGATCTTATAACCCATTAAGGGATGTATAAGATCTGATCCTTAAATTATTGCAGTACAATGTTGGCACATCAAACAAGGGAATGTGCCTATTTGTTTAATATCCAATGTCTTCTGTCTACATTCTTTCTTTTTCAAATGATCTGCTCTAATCAGGCCATTACCTATTGTTTTTCCTTTTTTATATACAAATGTTGGAACCACATTGAATATTTTTCCATATTTAGGGTCCTTTGGTAGTATTTTCCACCATTTTTTTATCGTGTTACTAATCATCTTGGAATGACTATTATATGTCGAAATATATAGAAGGTCATTTTAACTTTACTGTTTATCCTTCTTTTCTCTCAAACTTGCTGCATCTAATAACCCTACTTGTCTACCTATTTCTTCCACCTCATTTCTACAATAGCCTTTCCTAACAAATTTTTCAATTAAAATTTCCATATTTTTTTTTTATATTCATATTCGTAAGCTCCAAAACATCACTGCTATAGGGGAGATCTGCATGGAGGAATGGGCCAACATACCAGAAACAGTGTGTGCCAACTTTGTAAAGATTACAGAAAATGCTTGACCTCTGTCATTGCCTACAAAGGATATATAACAAAGTATTGAGATGAACTTTTGTTATTGACCAAATACTTATTTGCCACCATAATTTGCAAATAAATTCTTTCCAAATCAGACAATGTGATTTTCTGGATTGTTGTTCACCGTTTTTGAGATCGTTTTGATCCCAAGGGGTGAGATCTGCGTGGAGCCCCTAGATCGAGGGAGATTATCAGTGGTCTTGTATGTCTTCCAGTTTCTAATTATTGCTCCCACAGTTGATTTCTTTACACCAAGCTGCTTGCCTATTGCAGATTCAGTCTTCCCAGCCTGGTGCAGGGCTACAATTTTGTTTCTGGTGTCCTACGACTCTTCTTTGGTCTTCACCATAGTGGAGTTGGGAGTGTGACTGTTTGAGGTTGTGGGCAAGTGTCTTTTATACTAATAACAAGTTCAAACAGGTGCCATGACTACAGGTAATGAGTGGAGGACAGAGGACCCTCTTGAAGATGAAGTTACAGGTCTGTGAGAGCCAGAAATCTTGCTTACTTGTAGGTGAACACATACTTATTTTCCACCATAATTTGCAAATAAATTCTTTCCAAATCAGACAATGTGATTTTCGGTATTTGTTTTCTCATTTTGTCTCTCATAGTTGAGGTCTACCTATGATATCAATTACAGGCCTCTCTCATATTTTTAAGTGGGAGAACTTGCACAATTGGTGGCTGACCAAATACTTTTTTTTCCACACTGTATACAGGTATTTTTGTTCAATCTTTTGTCTAAAAGATGGCCTCACAGCACTGTCAAAATACCAACTGTTATTTTATCGCCTTTACAACGTAAGGGGGATAACTACTGTCTGTGGTTTGCGGATTCAGCCATCCCCCTAAACATTGAACAGTACATGTTCCACCTTTAAGTTGGTTGTAAGAATATACATGCTCCAAGATTTTTGGTGGTTTTCAGATTTGAAGTCCGACCGTCAGAAAATCTGAGCTGTGTAGACTACAGCTCAGATTTTCTATGGATATTTATGGGGTTGTTGAATATCGGTTTTCAGACAGTTTTTTAACCAACTAAAAATCTTTGTCGTGTGGACTTACCCTTAGATGTATAGAAAAACACACAATATTTAAAAGATCATATTATATGTTTCCATCCAAACAAAAACCTCATTTTACACAAAGTAGTACAACAGAGAGATTAACTGTAAATACATGTTATTGATTATGCCCTCATTTATACTCAATAACAAGGAAATAAATCAAGTAATTGACTTTATTGACCAAAAATGGATGAAAAACTCATAGGCAAAGTTAACTAAAGGCTCTATATACACACACTAAACACTGCATATAATAACGTAGGTCACCAGTTTACAAAACTTGACCTCTCAGGTCAAAAAGTCAAGCACCTAAAGGACCTTCATAAAAAGTCAGACGCAGAGGTAACACAAATATGTCACAAAGAGATGGTATCCAGTGGGATATAGAAAAAACTTATTTGGCTATTCCTCCATTATGATCATGCAATGTTTATATATACAGTATCTCACAAAAGTGATTACACCCCTCACATTTTTGTAAATATTGTATTATATCTTTTCATGGGACAACATTGGACATATGACACTTTGATACAATGTAAAGTAGTCAGTGTACAGCTTGTATAACAGTGTAAATTTGGCATGCAATTAAAGTACACAGCCATCAATGTCTAAACCACTGTCAACAAAAGTGAGTACACCCCTAAGTGAAAATTTACAAATTGGGCCCAAAGTGTCAATATTTTATATGGCCACCATTATTTTCCAGCACTGCCTTAACTCTCTTGGACATTGAGTTCACTAGAGCGTCACAGGTTTCCACTGGAATCCTTTTTCAATCCTCCATGATGACATCACGGAGCTTGTGGTTGTCAGACCTTGCGCTTCTCCAACTTCCATTTGAGGATGCCCCACAGATGTTCAATAGGGTTTAGGTCTGGAGACATGCTTGGCCAGTCCAGCATCTTTACACTCATTTTGTTTTAGCAAGGCAGTGGTCATCTTGGAGGTGTGTTTGGGGTCATTATCATGATGGAATACTGCCCTGCATCCCAGGGAGTGGATAATGCTCTGCATCAGTATGTCACAGTACATGTTGCACTCATGGTTCTCTCAATTAACTGGAGCTTCCCAAAGCTGGCAGCACTCATGCAGCCCCAAGGCATGACACTCTCACCAGGGCCGGACTGGGATTAAAAATAAGCCCTGGCACAAAGTCCCCACCAGCCCACATACAATATCTGCTTAAAAAAATTCCCTTGTTCTCGCACCTCGCCACTTTCTAAAATAAAATACACTATAAAGCTGCTTTCACACAGAGCATTTTTGGTGCATTTTTGTGCAGAAAGGCAGAGTAGTTAATGTTGTACATTTCTGCACAAAATAACGCATAAAAAAAGGCACCAAAACCGCTCTGTGTAAGAGCACCGTAAACACAAGCAAGAAAGAAAAAGTGGTGCAGAGAAACCTCTCATCACAGAGTCACGTGTGCACTTGCTTTACAATCAGGGACAAGCCTACATTGCCACTTTACAAGCACCAACATAACCTACAACCCCACCAATCAGATCTCCAGTAGTCTGGTCACCATCACATGAACACAGCACTGATTCAACACAGAAATAAAATGACCCCTGACATCAGGGACTCCCAGGAGAAGTCATCTCTGATGGGAGTTGTTCTCTTCTCCTTTTCTTCTCCATCTGCCCAAACCTCCATGATGTCTTCCCTGATGAGTTGTTCCTTTCCATTTTTCTCTGTCCGGTACAGCATGCAATGTCTTCTCCCGGTCACTACTCGACGTTTTGAGTGGAACCCGTCTTGTTGGTCTTAGTCACCGTGCTGCAGCTCAGTTTCAGGATGTTGGACATCTTCTTATAGCCTAGACCTTCTTTATGTAGAGCAGCAATTCTCTTTTTCAGATCCTTAGAGAGTTGTTTGCAATGAGTTGCCATGTTGAACTTAAAGTGACCAGTATGAGAGACTGCGTGACGAATAAGACAAAATTCAACATACCTACTCCCCATTCACACCTGAGACCTTGTAACACTAACGAATCAAATAGCACCATGGAGGGAAAATTACACTTTGGGCACAGTTTGTCAATTTTCACTTAGGGGTGTACTCACTTTTGTTGCTAGAGGTTTAGACATTGATGGCTGTGTGTTGAGTTATTTTGAGGTCACACTAAATTTACACTGTTATACAAGCTGTACACTGACTACTTTACATTGTATCAAAGTGTCATATCTCCAGTGTTATTTCATGAAAAGATATAATATAATAATTACAAGAAATGTGAGGTGTGTACCTACTTTTGTGATACTGTGTGTGTGTTTATATTTATATGGTACAACACTGAAGATATGACACTTTGATACAATGTACTGTAGTCAGCGTACTCACCTAAGTGTACATGGACAAATTGTGCCCAAAGTATCAATTTTTTGTGTGGCCACCATTATTTTCCAGCACTGCCTTAAAGAGGTTGTATCGTTTGAACTGTTCGTGCTTTTCAGCTAATTCTCTGAGATTTAATTTGAAATCTAGGGGCGTGTCTCTCCTCTCAGCAGGCGTGTCCTCTCCTCCCAGGAGGTGTGTGTCTCCTCACTGAAGCCTATGACAAGACCTGTGACATCATCAATCTGACTGTGCAGTGGAAGCAGAAGGGTGTCTGCAGAGAACAGCTATACAGCCCCTTGCAGTGTTATTATGTGTCTGCAGCGGACAGCTCCTCAGCCTCCTGCATGCTTGTCACCTGTCTGCAGAGCTTCAGGCTCAGCTTGGCTATAAGCAGTGATACGGTCAGCCTGAACTGTTGAGACATGTGAGGAGTGTACACTGCTCCCCCTCCCCCCTCCTCCCCTTCTGTTACCAGAAAGGAGACTGGGGTATATGGAGGAATACACACTGCCCTCCCCCTCCTCCTCTTCCCCTGTTAACTGGCAGGAGACTCTATAATACTGTGTTATATGAGGGGATCTGTGACGTAATTGCTCAGATCATTCACCTTACAGCTAGGGGAAGAGTTTACAGCCAGCAGCCCTTGGTTTCACTATCGATTTTAATAGCTCAGAGGGGAGAAAACACAGAGTGTGCAGGCAGTCAATCAGAGCACAGGGGGCGTGGTTGTGGAATTTTCTGTCTGGGGGTGTATCCCAACAGGCTGAATGAAATGTCAGTCAGCCAATCACAGTGCAGGCGACGTGTCTAGGGGGGGGCGGGAAACGACCAGGGGGCGTGTCCTGACCGGCAGCGGCAGAAACAGAATACAGATTTACAGAAAAGCTCATATCTGCTAAACCAAGTGACTGAGGTAATGCAACCCAATTACAAAAGTGCTTATTTTTACTGTCTCCATAATCCGAGACATAATCTTTGCAGCGATACAACCCCTGTAAGGTGGTTTACAGATTGCCAGTGGGTTGCAAAAGTATTCACCCCCCTTGAACTGTTCCTCAATTTTAATGACAGCTGCAATTTGTTGTGGGATGTCTCTACTTGTTTTGCACAACTATAGGCTGGAATTTATGTCCATTCTTCTCTGCAAAATAGCTCTAGCATAGTCAGATTGCTTGGCGAACATTTGTAAACAGAAATTTTCATGTCCTGCCGCAGATTCTCAATGCCATTGTTGCATAAAGGCAACATTGGTGAAGTACATGACTAATAGTTGTCCTGTGGACAGATTCTCCCACCTGAGCTGTGGATCTCTACAGCTCCTCCAGAGTGACCCTGGGCCTGCTTCTATAATTTGTGCTCTACTTGTCTGGGCTGTGATAAATAAAAAAAGCGCACTTTGAATTGATACCGCAAGTGTACACCCACAGCGCGAGGTCCCAGCCTCATGCATCAGACTATTATTGAACAGGTAGGTGAAAAAAATAGCTATCTTTTATAGCAATAAAAACCTTCTTTTAATTATCCATAGATTTATAATAACAATCACAACATAGGTAATACAATACGAATTCACACTTGCATAGGTAATACAATACGAATTGCAAAGTAACTTGCGGTTTTGACGGCTCAAACAGGGCTCGTGAAGCAGATTGTTCCGGCTGATTAGCCCAGTCTGTTAGCAGCATAGCCTCACTTTTGCATAACAAATGCACGACATCCATTTTAAGACAAGCAGTAGACACACATTGTTCGTTCGGGCAGTAGGAAAAAGTGAACAAACAGAACGACGTTTCCGGGTCCGCCCCACTTTGTCAAAAAAAAATAAAAAATGAAAAGCTTTGAGTCGTCTGTGGCTAAACATTTCTTTGAAATGGGCCATAAAACTAGCGAATTAAAGTGGTGTGTATTGGACCATGTAGAAGGTAGCGATAAAGAAAGAGTTAAAGTAATTTTAATACAGAAAGAAGTATATTGGATTACAAAATTACAATCGTTTTCCCCACTAGGTCTCAATGAGGAATGTCATTGGAATGTCTTTCTATAACAGTAGTATTTTTAAATGTATTAATATAGATGTATGCCAATGGAATTGAGGAATGAGGCTAACACTATATTATCCTTTTAAATATATATATATAATGTATATAATATATATATATATTATAATATATTATATGTTATATATATATATATATATATATATATATATTTTTGTATATATATATATATATATATATATATGTTAATAAAAATAATACTGTGTGTATTTAAAAAAGAAAAAAGACACTGTATATGTTTAATGTCAGGAAATACTATTGCATATATTTTTCATACAGGTGTTAGGTACTCATAATAAACACTAGTTCAGCTTAAATAGCAATAGGGTTAACCATACAGGTGAGCTTGACAAAGGGCGCGGACCCTGAAACGTTGTTCTGTTTGTTCACTTTTTCCTACTGCCAGAACGAACAATGTGTGTCTTCTGCTTGTCTTAAAATGGATGTCTAGCGTTTGTTATGCAAAAGTGAGGCTATGCTGCTAACAGACTGAGCTAATCAGCCGGGAAAATCTGCTTCACGAGCCCTGTTTGAGCCGTCAAAACCGCAAGTTACTTTTTTGCAAAGTGTGAATTCGTATTGTATTACCCATGTGATTGTTATTATAAATCTATGGATAATTAAAAGAAGGTTTTTATGGCTATAAAAGATAGCTATTTTTTTCACCTACTTGTCTGGGCTGTCAGTTTAGGTGGTAGGTTAGGAGTTGTGCCATTCTCCTTATATTTGCAGATGACAGATTGAACAGTGCTCCATGACAGGTTCAGAGGTTGGGCTATTTTTTTTTTTTAAATCTAACCCTGCAATGCACTTTGCCACAACTTTAACCCTGAGCTGTCTCGTGTATTCCTTGGTTTTCATTATGCTGCTTGTTAACTTATTCTAACAAACCTCAGAGGCCTTCACAAAACAGCTGTAGTTATACTGTGAAAAAATTACATACAGATGTACTCTATATACTTAGTAGCTGGCTTCTAAAAGCAATTGGTCATACTGGATTTTATTTATGAGTATCAGAATACAGAATTCAGGGGCTAAATACATATGCACACCACACTTTTCAGTATTGTAATTTGCAAAAAGTTAGAAAAACACATATAATTTTTCTTTACACTTCAATAAACTTTAATAAAATACATTTGTGGCTGAAAATGTGTAAATTTTGGTTTTACTATACATATGTAACACAACACACATACACACACCAAACAGCAGGAAACGTTTAAACATGTCACCAATTTTCTAAGTAAATATATTTCTATGCTATTAACTTGCCGCTAACAACCCATCCAATTCACACAGACAATGTCCATGAATTAAGGTTTGTGTAACAGTGAGACATCGCACAGGGAATAAGTATTGAACACACTTACTGAAATGTATTTAATACTTTGTATAAAAGCCTTTCTTGGTGATGACAGCTTTAAGATGCCTCATGTATGGAAAAACTAGTCACAGGTATCGCTCAGGTAGGATTTTGGCCCATTCTTCCACACAAACACTCTTCAAATCCTAAAGGCTACCTGGGCTTCTTTTATGAACTCTTTACATGTATGATTTTTGGCCCCCAAGCACCATTTTTTTGTGTGTGTGCATTAGTAGCGTAGAAAGCGCCTGAATCTATGAACCTGTTCTATTGCTGGTCATAGATTTAGCGCTTTCTAGCTACAAAGCAACAATTCAGGCTCTGGTTCACCACTTTTAAATTGGTCTACCTGTCCCAGCAGTAATACTCCTATTTGCTGTACTAAAGACATAAATGTGTAGAATCATATGGTTGTGGTGCGACACGCCCCCGCATCTTAGGGCTGCACCAGTTTTTTGGGCTGAAAAGACACTAGATAACTGGCATAGCCCCATACATACATGTCACCCTTAGTTCCTTCCATAGATTTTCTACTTGATTCAGGTCAGGTGATTGGCATTCCAGCAGCTTTATTTTCTTTCTCTGAAACCAATTGAGAGTTTCCTTGACTGTGTGTTTGAATTATTGTCTTGCTGAAATGTCCAACCTCATTTCTTCTTCACCATCCTGTTAGATGGCAGAAGATTTTTTTCAAGAATGTCTCAGTTCATTTGTTCATTCATCCTTTTTTCAATTATATGAAGTCCGCCAGTGCCATATGCTGAAAAACAGCCCCACACTATGATATGTTTTTGAGGTGATATGCAGTGATTTTTGGCCTCCAAACATGGTTTGTATTATGACATCCACAGAGTTAAATTTTTGTCTCATCTCACTAGTCTATATTATGCCAGTATATCACAAACTTGTCTAAATGTTGTTGAGCAAACTTTAAACGGACTTGAACATGCTTTTTGTTCAGCAATGGAGTCTTGTGTGGTGAGCGTGCATACAAGCCATTAAGACTGCGTGTATTACTTATTGTTTTCTTTAAAACAATTGTACCTTCTGATGTCAGGTCTTTCTGTAGCTCTCCACAGGTGGTCCTTGGCTTTTGAGCAACTCTTCGGATAATTCTTTTTACTCTTTTTGTCTGAAATCTTGTGAGAAGCACCTAGCCATCACCGGTTTATTGTGAAATTATGTTCGTTCCGCTTCCGGATTATGGCTCCAACAGTGCAAACTGGAACCTTCAGTAGTTTAGAAATTCTTCAGTAACCAATGCCATTTTTACGTAGTACAATAAGGTTGTGAAGATCTTGAGACAGCTCACTGGTTTTACCCACCATGAGATGTTTCTTGTTTGGCACGTTGGTAATGAGACACATTTTTATAGGTCATCAGTTGAACCAGCTGTTATTTTTCACTGCGTGGCAGGATTGCTTTCTAATTACTGATAGATTTCAGCTGGTGTCATGACTACCTACAGCTCTTTGCGCCTCTCTTTCTTCAGGTGTCCAATACTTTTCCCTGTATCACTTCTCATTATTACACATTACCTCATTTATGGGCATCTTTGGTCTGATTTCTCTGCCTATGTGGTCTGGATGGGTTATGTCAATAGCATCTTTAACCCTAGTATGCATGACATTAGAAATCTATACATTCACATAACCTGGGCCTCGGGCCATATGCAAATCATATGGAGGAACTCAAATAAATAACTTTTACATGTTTATTTCAACATTGCCAAGTAAGATAAGAAAAGTGCACAAAATTGTAATTCTAATTGTTTGCAGAAAACACCAAAAAAGTAAGTATATGGGTCTAAAAGGCCCGTGTTATGCATTCTAGGTTATGAATCCTTTAAATCACATAACACGTTTATTTCAAAATTACAAAGTAAGATATGAAAAATGCACAAACAAGGATATTAAAATGAAAACAAGCTGCAACTATATTTCTTTTTTAACTTTTCGGTTTCAATTTTTTGGTCTTCCAAACAACTTACACGTTACCAAACACTGAAAGAAGGCTCACCTGGCTCGGACTTGCTTCCACATGGTATGATGCACGAGGATCCACTTCGCTGTATAGCGTCACCGATGACTCACCGCCGGCCAAGCGGAAACACACTAACACTAGAGTGGATATCCGGGCTTGACTCCCGCACAGGACCCAAGCCGTCCAAAAATCCCACAGTCTGTGTGACTGTGAGACAGCGACCTTTATTGAATCCAAATAGAGTAAGTTAAAACAGCACTACAGCAGCGTAACCCCACAAGGATGTGATAAATACAAACGCATTTTGGGCCATGGCCCTTGCTCACTGTGATAGCGGTAGGAAATACCGCCCTGCTTTTTAAAAGAAACTTAAAACCAATCTCAAAGATTGCTTTCATCACATGATTCATATAATCAAAAACAATCATGGTATGCATGAAAAGCATGATTTGAGTGAGTGCTGAATATGTGGATGAATGCCTACAGGTTTATCATACAGATATGTATAGAAAACAAACAGTGTTACAATCAATTCTACATTTGTTTCAATAGAAATACAACATATCTGTTCTCAAATTGAGGCCTTCCGGTCTTCTTGTTCCTAGTCTAAGGATCCATTGTGCCTCCTTATGTCTAACTAGTTTAGCCCAATTGCCTCCTCTGTATGGTCGTGCAATAATTTCTATAGCATAGAACTGAAAACTCTTGAGATCGCCGTTATGGCTCTCCAGAAAGTGTTTTGCTGCCCCTGATAATTGGCCCTGATCTTTTCTAATACTATGAATGTGCTCCTTAATACGTGTCATCAGCTTGCGTACCGTACTGTCAACATATTTTTTATCACAAATAGTACACTGAATAATGTATATTGTATGACAACTATTACAATTAATAAATTGTCGTATATCATATGTACGTTTGCCTTCTGTGTCAGTAAATTTTGTGCTTTTAAGAGAAAAATTGCATGCATTGCAATGACTACTGCCACATTTGAAAAATCCTTTTTGGGAGAACCAGATGTTATCTGTTTTATTTGATAAGGTATATATGTGCAAGGAGAAATTGTATTGCCCAAGGTTTGACCTCTTTTTGGTATCACTTGTATTCCCTTGTCTAGGATATCAGTGAGTCTGCTATCCTGACATAAAATGTTAACATTTTTCCTAAATATAGCTTTAACTTGATTAAAATTCCTGCTAAATTTGGTGGTAAAAGTAATTTTATCATATTGGTGTCCTTGTTTCATGCCTTTTTCATTCTTTTTCAAAAGTTGGTTTTGTACTTTAGTGCTGATTTTATATTTAGCTTTGTTTATATCTTTGTTGTTACATCCCCTGCATTGTAATCTAGTGTGGCAGACTGACCGTGTGCAGTTACAGGCCTCTGCCACTAGGTGGAATTGAGCAGGGTACCTGCTACAATCGTGCCACTGAATGGCTGGGTTCGGTGGGGGAAGGAGACTTGCTGGTGTCTGTAACAATAAGTTACTGACACAAGTAGCTAGAATGGCTGCCTTGCAGCCAGGTATGGGTCTCCTTTCCCGGGACGGTTGTAGTGTTGGGTGGGAGGCAGTCCCCACGTTCCAGGCCAGGCTTTGGGCCAGTCCCTGTAGGGCTATAAGAGGCCTCTTACCACAGGGTATCGGGGGGTGTGGTCAGCTGCAAGTTGGAGCAGCAGTGGAGCTGGTGAGAGGAGGCTCTTACCCCCCAGGCTTGAGGCAAGCAGGTGGCTGCCTTGAGAAAGTCTGAACCAGTGGAGGCGGGGTACAAATGGTTGGTGGTGCTGTGCATAGGCATGGGCCACATTAGTGGGGGACATATTGAATGTTTAGTCAGTGACTAGACGGCCGAGGATTTTTATTTATGTTTTGTTGTTTAAAGCTCTGTAAAACTGTGCCTCAATATTGCGGGTTGAGGCCATTTTTAAATCAGAAGCCTTTGTCAGTGTGCCATTCTTCAACCCAAGCGGCGATCCGTGAGCTAAGAAACCCCGGGGATGGTCCGAGATGGCGTCCGACACAGTGAGCCGTCACATATGGTGGAGAATGCGGCATAACTGCACCAACGGGCAAAGGTTGGCACCAATTGACGTGTGCACAAAGTGGTGCAGAAAATGCAGTTTACATAGGACTGCTGCAATTTACACGGGACTGCTGGATGTTTGCTCTGGGTGAGGAAAGATTTCTCTGAAGAGAGACACACCCACAACAGCCTTTGGGGAATAAAAGAAACTGCCTCAGTGGAGCAGGAGATTGTCTCTGGAGAGATTGGGGACGCACCCCTATAAAGAGACTTTCGTGCTGCCTGAACATTTTTTTGTTGTGATTATGGAGGATATTTTTGAGCTGGTGCACCGTATCACCACCCAGCAAGCAGTACAAAAGACTGTTACCAAACCTAGCCGGTCATCTGAATGCCCAGAGACACTGGTTGGAGGTTATGTTGCCAAGGGTGACCAGCCTAACCTCTGTTCTGGATGTTGGCAGAGGGGCACATGTGCAAAAGGATGTCCTGTTGCTATGAGGTCTGGGGTGTTTCCCAAGGCTGAGCCAAGTTCCAGGAAGAGCCGATGGCAAAGATACAGGGATCCCATCGTTGCTAAGGGCAACGAACCTCGACAGCGGAAAACCGCCACTATCCAGCAGGAGGAGCTGTGCTGGAGCGGCCATTGAGCGGGATGTGCTCCTGAGGGTCCTTTGTCACCACGGATGCATTGGTTTCTGGTGGATGATCTCCCACTGTGGGTGGACATGGACTGTCGCCAAGATGTCTCCAAAGTGCACCCGGACACCGTACCCAGTGGGAGGACCCGTCCAGAATATGGTAAGACCGTTCTAATGCATTTTGAAACTTGCTGTGGGACTGTCGTGCATACGCTTAGGGTCTGTGAGAACCTACAGTTCGGCTGTCTACTTGGCAGAGACTTCCCCCATTTCAGGCACTTGTGGGCAACAGCCAAGATATCGGGGAAAACAAGTGACTTCTCCTGGGAAGTGCCCCCTATGGAGTATGTGGTCCCAAAATGCCTAGGGGGAGGAGCCAGAGTGGTCATCTCCAAAAGTCCCTGAATGAGAGTTGACAAGACTGACACCGTGTATTTTGGATTAGAAAAAGTTTGATGGACTCTTGTTCAGGACATATGCACTATATTAGCTGTTTTCAAAAGGTTACTAAGGCGGAAAAGGGCCTGAAATAAATGGCTCTTTTCAGACTACCTGAACAGGAGGAGGGGGGGCGGTATCACAAAGTTAGCTCCAGTTACTGCTAGGTGTGAACAAGTGTCTAGGGGTGCTGTAGTAGAGCAGACAAGCTCAGGTCTGCCCTTAGAGGTCATGATTAAACAGTGCTGAGAGTATCGCAGAGAGTGTGTGTCCGGAGTGTGTGACAATTTTGAGACAGGGGTTTAACACTACAGACTTACGAGGAGCTAATGTTGTTGCCCCTAGCAAAAAGGGGTTCCTTTGCAATTCCTGCCAAAAAAAACGTATGAGTGTGCGTGCCCTGAAGCTGTGTGTGATGTCTGGAGTCCAGTTGGTGAGTGTGTCTGCCGAGACCACAGCACACGTGTGAAACCTGATTGTAGCCTGCAGGTTGCAGGTAATGCGTGCCCAGGGATTGATAGCCAAACCATTTCTGGTGACTGCGTTGGGCCCAGAGAGGAGCTTTCATGTGTCCCGTCAGCGGCCTGGAAGTTTCTGAGAATGTTTTCTCTCCTAAATGTGTGAGAGACTAATTTAATGAGGTGTGTCCGGACTCTGAGGTGTATGCCCGCAAATCAGCCTCAGATAGTGATGAAAATTTCCTGTGTAAGGAACATTGTGAGGAAACTGTAGTCCTAACGGATTTCTTTTATTCCAGTGGTTGCGTGTTGCCAGTAGCTTTTTCTGCCATGGTCACAAAGACTGCATGTTTGGGAAAGGGGTGAACTGCTAGACACCACAGAGCTGGTTGTAGGCTTGAACCCTAGTGAGAGGCAGGGGAGCGTGTTTAAATCCCCAGTGGTAAAAAGTGCCTGGTTCTGAGGCAGTGATAAATTCTCCCCAGAGTTATGGAGGACAATAGTAACCCCTATCACAGAGGGTAATATGTTCTTTGGTTTGTGGCGACCTACAGGTGGATGCCATTTCCAGCCAGATACCCGCTAGAGCTATTGATGTTAAACGTGTCACTGAGTTGCCTAATGTGAACACGGCAATTTTGTGTATAAGTGGGAGGATCACAAGGGGGATGGCCGGGATGCTATGACTGACATCCCTTCTAAATGTGTCTGCCATTGACTCCAGCTCATTGTGTGAATTTGAGGTTGAGAAAGATGTAGGAGTATCCCAGATATAAGCTGAGAGTTCTCCCTTAAAGATATTATTTGGGGATTGAAAGCAACATCTCCACCCATTTATGCAGAGGTCTGCTGCTAGAAAAGCGCCAGTGAGAGGTTCACAGGGGAAGATAAACCTCTGTCACTGGGGGAGGTGCCAGGTAAGGTTATAAAAGGCAGACAAAGAGTTGTAGAGGTTGCCAATGGGGACAAATGAAACCTTAGCTGCCTGCCAGTGGTGAGGTTTGTATTGGGAGAATATGCATTGTTTGTGGCCCCTGTAAGGATATGTAAGCCTGCACAGAGGGTCACAAGTCAAACACCTGTTATGGGCTGTAAAGCTCAGGTGAGTAGCAGGGACCCCCCGTGCAAGGGTAGTGCATGAAGGGGAGGATACAGACCGTGAATGTGGTCTTTCCTTTGCAGTGAGCCAGGTATATGGAGGGATCAGCGAGTCCTCAGACATTAAAAACTCACCCAGTAAAGAGGCGGAGGTTATCAGAAGAGGTCTCCTAGATGTAGGGAGTGTCTGCAATAACCCTGTGATCCTTGACCAGCCAGTTATGGGTGGCACAGAGGTAAATGGTACCACAGTCGGTCCTACTACAGTGGAGAGTATCATCACTGAGTGGTCACTGAGGGTAGACCAATGTCGGATAGTACCACAAGGAGAAGGGACTGAGGACCAGAGGACTCGTTATTGAAGAGAGCTCTTGGTTTCATCATAATCCTGCAGACAAAGAAGTAGTAGGTTTGGGCTCAGGTGACCCCAAGTGGCCCATAGTGGATAGAAACCCTGACAAAGGGGTGCTGTCATTACAGCTTCGGTGACATTAGTGTGGTTGCAGGGACCAACCAGGTGCCTTTTGCTATGTGAGACCCATATAGGAAACTTTGCCCAATGGGACAATACCAGGTAGCCTGGGTATGGAGAAAGACTACAAAGCCGGATAGCGCTGGTATTGGGATTTTCAATAGTAACCCTGTGAAGGGCAGCATGCAGTGAAAGGTTGGTAACATCCGGTAGCAGAGCGTGCATGGTTTGTGACACCTATGAAAATGGCAGTAAACGGTTGTTGCCCAACATGTGTTGAGGGTATGGTGGAGCCCACAACTGAGTTGGGTGTGGACAATTTTGTCACTGCCCCTCAAGAATTAAAGGAAGATGTTGCCCCAAAGTTGGAGCTTTGATTTCCCCGGGGGGGTGATGGGACAAGATGAAAAAGACCTACGGTCTTTATCAAAGGGGGAGGATATGTGGCAGACCGACCGTGTGCAGTTACAGGCCTCTGCCACTAGGTGGAATTCAGCAGGGTACCTGCTACAAATGTGCCACTGAATGGCTGGGTTCGGTGGGGGGAGGAGACTTGCTGGTGTCAGTAACAATAAGTTACTGACACATGTAGCTAGAATGGCTGCCTTTCAGCCAGGTATGGGTCTCCTTTCCCGGGACGGTCATAGCGTTGGGTGGGAGGCCGTCCCCACGTTCCAGGCCAGGCTTTGGGCCAGTTCCTGTAAGGCCTCCTACTACAGGTGATCGGCGGGTGTGGTCAGCTGCAAGTTGGAGCAGCAGTGGAGCTGGTGAGAGGAGGCTCTTACCCCCCCAGGCTTGAGGCAAGCAGGTTGGCGCCTTGAGAAGTCCTGAACCAGTGGAGGCTGGTACAAATGTTGGTGGTGCTGTGCAGTAGGCATAGGCCACATTAGTGAGGGACATATTGAATGTTTAGTCAGTGGCTAAACGGCCGAGGATTTTATTTATGTTTTGTTGTTTGAGCTCTGTATACTGTGCCTCAATAAAGCTGGTTGAGGCCAGTTTAAACCAGAAGCCTTTGTCAGTGTGCCATCCGTTCAACCCAAGCGGCGTTCCGTGAGCTCAGTAACCCCGGGATGGTCCAAGATGGCGTCCGGACGCAGGTGAGCCGTCACACTAGTCACTATATCTGCTTCTGCTAGTTTATAATCCTCCTCCGTTGTGCAGATTCTTCTGGCTCTTACCAACTCACCATAAGGAATTTCCCTAATGGTATTAGATGGATGGCAGCTATTGGCTCTAAGGATGGAATTACCTGAATTAGGTTTGCGAAAAAATGTAGTAACGATTCTCTCTGTGTCGACTGAACCCTTGAGCAATATATCCAAAAAAGGAATTTCCAATTTATTCCAATTTCCCGTAAACTGTAAGTTAAACGGGTTATGATTGATATATGCAAAAAAGGGAGGTATGAGCGCTACATCGTGACCCCAGATGACAAGGAGGTCATCGATGTAGCGCCCATACCATACATTGCAATCCGCAAAGGGGTTGCGGGTACATCACAATGGTCGCCAGTAGCACCCTGTGGGGCTCCACTCAACTGTACGTAATACTGGTGTTCAAAGTTGACAAAATTACTTTTTAATAGATGTTCCACTGCTAGAATAATAAACTCTTGTAGATTTCTTTCATATTTGCCATATTTTTCAAGGAAAAAAGTTAATGCCACTAGGGCTATTTCATGTGGAATACATGAATATAGCCCTATGACATCACAGGTCACCCATGTATATTCTGCTTTCCATTTGCGACCTGTCAACATCTGTAATGCAGATGTAGTATCTTTGATGTATCCAGGTAGGCCTTGTACACTGGGTTGTAAAAACGTATCTACCCAATTGCTCAAGCCTTCATTGAAGGAATCATTGCCAGATATAATCGGGCGTAACCTAGGTGGAAAAACACCCTTGTGGACCTTGGGAGCCCCGTAGAAGATAGGTGTAACCGGATCTTCTTTATAGATAAATCTCATTTGTTTGTCATTAATGGACCCCAGGGTCACCCCTTCTTCTAGGACTTTTCTGAGTTTACTTTGAAAATGTTTAGTGGGGTCTTCTCCAATGATGCGATGCGTAGCAGCATCATCTAAAATTTTATGTGCCTGCATAGTGTATAGCCTGGCATCCATCACCACAACTGTCCCCCCCCCCCGTATCTGCCTGTGTTAGAATCCGATTTTTATTATCTTTTGGGTCCTGGATTGCTTTTGTTTGGGAGCCCGGGATGTTATTTTTGATGTTATGTCTCTTTTGTTTTAGATTTTTATTTTTATTATACAACATCACTAGGTCACGTTCCATAGCATTCTGGAAACTCTACAGGGCAGAAACCCTGGATTTGATGAGATAGAAGTTCGGGTTGGGCAGGTTGTGGTGTATGCCATTATCTATCGCTCCTTCTTCTAAAGGATGATCCGTCTCTAAAGCTAAATCTTGCAATGTTTTTAAAGTAAATTGCTCTTGAAAATACAATGGAGCAAATTAATTTGGGGTATTTGTCTTGCTTTGTTTGTGTTCCTTGTCACTATTTTCTCCATCAGAGAAATGCATTTTAACAGTCAATAATCTCACAAATTTATTTATATCAACAATGGTATCAAATATGTTAAAGTCCTGCATGGGTACAAAATTAAGGCCCTGACTTAGAATTTCCAATCGGGTCAAAATCGTGGGGGTCACAACTATGACTTGTGCTATATCTGTTACATTTTGTAAATCCGTTTGGTTTGTGCAAATGTTTTTGGGGACTTCCTCGGTGTCATGTAGTCCTTTTTTGCCCTTCCTTTTCCGTTTTTTGATGTTTCTTTGTTTTTATCTAATATCTCCTGTCTGTCCATAGTTGTTTTCCTCCTCTTGTGTATCGCTATCTGTGTTGCCACTTTCTGTGTTTTCCAAATCTGAAAAGCTGACTGTCCTTTTATATCTTCTGTTATTTCTTTTTTTTTGAGGATGGATCTTGGCACAAACGAAAATTTGTCTCTGGACCATGTATTGACTTTGTTGGATTTATAGTCCTCCATATCTCTATTATATTTTTTCCATGATTGTCTGTTTTGCTCTGTCTATCACCTCTTGCAGCTGTGTTAACGCCACTTGAAAATCTGGTTTGTCCTCCTCATATTCAATGATCAATTTAATTAATGTCAGGGAGCATTCTGAGAGCGTGTTATTCCATTTCCATTCAAAATCCTACGTTATTTCAAAGGATGGAACTTTTTTAATTCTGAGACCTCTGGGAATGATTTTTCTTTCATAGTATGTAGTTAACATTTGTTGGTCCCACCAGACTTTCAATTCTTTTATTTTGGCCTTTTCCAATTCCATAAAATGGTACTTCCATTCAACGTTCGGCTCTTTGTTGGTATGTGTGTCATTAAACACTGCTGCTAATTTAGCGGTTCTATTCGTTGAAATACTTATTGCAGTATGTAATCGGGATGTAGCTTGGTGGGGTTAATGCTGGGTATATTGTAGCTGTGACTGGTTTGCAATCCTCTATCATCGCATCTCGTGACGTTATCTTTTCTGAGGAATGTTTTTACAGACATTTTCTCCACACATGGTACAGTACCGCGTGGTTTTCCTGTCGTTGTTTGTTGGACAAATAACACAGCGCTTTCGTTTTATTTCTACTAGATCTTGAATTTCCTGGAAACGTACATCACACCATTTCAGAGCTTCTCTAGTTTGCGTTGGCAAGCATTTGATCATCATGTGAGGCATTACAAGTTCATGGCATAGGTCCTTCAAGAATTGACGTCTCTTTCCCTTCTCTTAGCATGTTTAGCAAGTTTCAGTAGAAATAATGTAGGAAATAAGGGCCGATACATCAAGTATATTTGAAAATATGACTAGTTTGCCTCTTGCATGAATATCCTCCAACCAATTCATCTTGTCCACACCTCTTTGAGTTTTATTATAGTGCAGGATGATTTCTGGATTCTGTTTCTTGTCATTGCTGTCAATACTGGAATCATGACGCATGGTTCTGAATAATATAAATGATTTTTTCTTATTCGCTTTGTAAGACACCATTGTTTATTTGTTGCTGAAACCAAAGACACTATCGTAAAAGTGCTCACTGTGGATTGTGCTTCATCACTGGAGGAATATCTCGTTGATATGGCTTCATAGTACCAACAACTGTAAGATCTTTTTCAAGCAAAAAACATTCCCAGTTTAACATTAGTAAAGTAATTTTCCATTGTTATATTTCTATCAGAATTGTAAATTGGTAGAGCAAGTGTCTTTACAATGCGAGAACCTAGATTAGAGATGGGCGAATCGATTCTAACAAAGTGGAATTCGTTTAGAATTTCAGGAAAACTTCGGTTCGGAACGAAGTCGAACTTTGGGGTACTTCGGGTGAACGAAGTGTACTTTTGATTGATAAAATGGCTGCGAGCACATGGCGCTACATGGGGCAAACACTCTGGGAGGAAGAAGGGCATAGCCTGCATGACATGTGCAGAGGTGAAGCCAATCAGAGACCGGCGGGATTCTGTGACGTCACTGCACTATATAAGTCCGGGCGCAACGCCGGGAGCTCACACTCCTCTCACTGTGCTCATCAGGGAAGGTGCTGCCGCGGCTGATAGCTCTTACTGAAGAATTGATTTTTTATACAGCGATTTCTGTGGGTGTCTCAGCTTGTCTCAGAGATTGTTCCCCTTTAAAGT
>JAODAL010025433.1:0-58649 GCA_025379985.1 Phyllomedusa bahiana | reverse complement strand
CCCCTTCCCCGATAGACGGAGGGGTATGAGCCCCCAGCGTCACGCCCGGACTTATATAGTGCGGTGACGTCACAGAATCCCGGCGGTCTCAGATTGGCTTCACCTCTGCACATGTCATGCAGGCTATGCCCTTCTTCCTCCCAGAGTGCTTTGCCCCATGTAGCGCCATGTGCTCGCAGCCATTTTATCAATCAAAAGCACACTTCGTTCACCCGAAGTACCCCAAACTTCGACTTCGTTCCGAACCGAATTTTTTCCTGAAATTCTAAACGAATTCCACTCGTTAGAATCAATTTGCCCATCTCTAGTATTTGGATAATAAAAGGTATTTTTGGCACCTTTCAATTCACCTGTGGTGACTACAAAATTGCTGTATTCACATTTAAGTGCAAGGTGCCTCAATGAACAAAGCTGTACTGCCGACAAATTGAAAAACTAAACACGGTATCTGAAAATGTATTCGGATAATTTTAATAAGGATATTTTTGGCACCTATCAACCTGTGCTGACAAACAAAATTGCTGGATTCTAAATTAACTGCAAGGTGGCTATATCAACAAAGCTGGACTGGGCAAAATTGAAAAAGAAACACCTATCTGAAATGTATACTGATAATAAAAGTGGAGTTTTGCACCTAACAAAGAGACCTGCATTTTACTAGAAAAGATGTGTATCCTATATAAGTTCAGGCTGCCCAATATCCAGGAAATATTTCAATAGAAAACTGTTAATAATAAAGCTATTGCAGTGCAATGTCTACACTAAGTCTTGGTGAACTTTATCCAATATTCTTTATAGAGCTGGTCTGTGTTCACTCGCGGTCCCTGCCCCCTCCCCTCCCCTCCGTGACTTTACAGCGGTAGATGCTCCTTTAAAATTCTCTCCCTAACTACATAAAATCTTCCAATCTCTGATCTAACTAAGTTGTAAGGATCACAGCTAATAGTAGAGGTTTCTCTGTGAAGAAATAGAATAATTTCGCTGAGCTGTTTGGACACAGGCAGAGCGCACGTCCTCCTGCTATGAGACGCTGAGAGACACTGATCATGAACAGGAAGGGCTGTTCTATGTAAAACGAGGTCATGGGATTTTTCCAGCCAATCACAACCATACACAATCCCAGTCATGACGTCGCACACACATCTCACCCTGCTCTATTCTGTAAGCTGATTTGCTGGCCGCCAAAATGACAGGAAGCGCCGAAAAAGGCGCGATCTTAATAGATGATGCACAGATTTTAACCTAAATTATCGCATGGTCTAAAAATTTCGATCAACATAAAAACTGTGCCCTTTTCAACTTTGTCGATGATAATCGCTCAACACTAATTATTATACAAGAAATATGTGCATTTCTATGGGCATACAGAGCAAAATGTCCATTTAGGTGCGGAGGGGCTGCAGAGCTTTCCTGATCCCCTCTGCTGCCGACGAGCTCTCATATCACTTATATAGTTAGATGTCATATATTAGTTATGTCAGTGATTATGGAGAGGTATAATGTGTCCTGTTGTTTCTCTTCACAGCTTCCATCCATAAAATTCAGAAACAACATAGAGGAAGATTGGATGATCCTGAGGGACAAAGTGGAAGAAACATCAGCCACGAAAGAAGAATCAGAGCCTGACCCTGAGAAAGCGATATCCTATGCTGTGCTACAGTGGGGCGGGCTCCTGAACTGATCACCAGTCCCTAGACAGCTGTACAGATGTATCTGTACATATTATTTTATATCAGATTATATTAAATAAAAATTCTATATAAATATTTCATTTTTTCCATACTCAATAGAGATCTTCACAGAGGGACAATGATGTCATCTAGGTCAGGATCTGGTTAAGTTATGTGATAGGACAAGGAGTAAAGATTTAGGGCGACATGTCCCAACACGCCAACGCCAGTTTTTTGTTCTATTTTGCGGCAAACCCACTTTTTACGCCATATTCTTGTTGTAAATGGACTGTCGTACACCAAAACTAGGCGCATTATACGCCGGGAACGACACACTGTAATGCGCCTAAATATGGTGCACTGTGCGCCCCCGTCGTGAAATGCGCTTATTGAGGCACATTACATATGTTATGCGCCCCGTCGTGCTATGAGCCTTCGATAGCCAATGATATGCTATGTGCCACGAGTTGAGAAATGCGCCCTTTTTTAATGCAATGCCCCCTTTTTTGTTATGATGCGCCCATTTTTGATACAATGCCCCCTTTTTTGATGCAATACCCCCTTTTTTGATACAATGCCCCCTTTTTTGATGCAATGCCCCCTTTTTTGATGCAATGCGCCCTTTTTTGATACGATGTGCCATTTTATGCACTTTAAGTAATATATGCAAGGGATACCTGACGCCAAGTTTTAGGGAGTATCGGACTTTCAGGCGGACTTTACACTGATTTAATGCGTCTAAAACTGGCATAGATACGCCACTTTTCAGACATGTCGCCCTTACTTAAGATGACATAAGGAGGGGAGCGGGTAGAGAAAGGGTTAAGTGAATCAAGCAATGAATGGGGCTGCACCATTTTTTTAGCGTGCTTTGGGCCAAACTGTCATATCCCTGTTCTAAAGATTATATGAACCATCATATGGCAAAACTTGGTGCATTCTACTCCAGACATGGCACTTTTGAGTATGCCAATGATGCGGGGCGTGTCACGCCATAATCGTACATTGCACCAAAAATGCACCAAAGTTTTGCACAAAACTGTCACACAATTCCATACCTGTTTCAAAGTGGAGACTACTTTTGTCGTAGAACGGGACACATTAATAAAGTGTTGTGAGACACTTTCATACAGACTGTTGGATCGTACACTATTAAGATATTAATAGTGTACGAAGAGGTAGAACTGGCCAGTCGCACCCGTTTTATACATGTTGCCCAATGTGCTGATTTGATGGGGGTCAAAATGTGCACTAAGTTTAAAGGGAATCTGTCATCAATTTTTTTTTTTTAATAAACACAATTGCTGACAAATAGTGTCTGTCTAATGAACTCCTACACTTCAAAACAGCTAAAAAAAATCATAGGAGGGTGTATATCTAAAATATAACATTTATTCGAATCAGATTAAAACAATTTTTTGCTATAAGTATATAATGACCCAATTGACAACAACAACTGTACACAATCAAAGTTAGGTATATAGTGTCAAATGATGATAGTAAAACACTACTGCTATCCCTGTTATATCCCTTTATTTCTATAGCTAAACCTACCTAACAAAAAACAGGGCAATCACTCTGATAAAGAGCGACCCTGTGCCGGAACCTAGCCCTGTTATCACAAAGCCCCTATTGTACCCTATATTGATAAATGTACTACAAACTCTCAGTCAAAGAATAATGTCCCAATGGTACTCAGTGCCATTGACTTCTATAGGAGAGTTTTCTAAGCATACTCTATGACCTGGGAAGAAGTCAGTGTGCAGGGAGGGGAGGGTGAGCTGTAGCTATCTCCTATTGTGACTGTTGGAACTCTTTTATTGTTAAATGTTGGACCATTTCAATATGATACTACATAAAATTATATACAAAAACTATGTACAATATTTTACAAAGAAACATGTCCATATACCTTACATTAAGTTTCCTTAGCTGGTCCAGATGTTACCTTCCACTCATCCACGTTCTCCATTCCTACTAAATTTCCCTTTCCAGAGGATGAGCTGTGACTATCTTCTATTGTGACTGGTGGATCCTGTGTTATCCATACACATTCTTTCAGTTTGAAGCTTTTACTGATAACGAGCAGACTACTGAAAATCTCTCTCTACAGAACTGGACATGTCAGTCTATTATCAGCCCTAGTGGCCAAAGTGAAAAGTGCAGGACTTACGAATTTTTTTAAAATATTGAAAGTGATAAGGAAAATAAAAATAAATGTCCAAAATTCTTAAAAAATGTGTTTAACATAAAAACGTGAGTTAAATAATAAGTAATCGTTTGATGACACACTCCCTTTAACCCCATACCGTCATTTGACATACCCTGATTGCGGCATGGGGCCAGCGGTATATTACCACTGGCATCATGCCGCATCCCCCGTGGCCGGAGTGAGCTCCGGCTGCGAATGATTAACCCTTCGATGTCGCAACCTATCATGGTCGCGATAATGAAGCTGCAGGCAGGAAGAGAGAGCTCCTCCTGCCTGCGATCCGGCGCAGCAACGGCGCTCTGTGTCGTTACTGGTACACTCACCCGGTAGCCCGGATGCTTTCTGAAAGCATCCGGTTTATCCGGTGACGTCACCATGCCCGCAATGCATTGTGGGCATGGTGATTGACAGTCACCATGGCGACCAGTACACAGTGGTAATGTTGTGTGCTGATCTCCTTTGTATGAGCGATTTGAATATCGGTCATACAATTCCCCTCTGGGGAAAAGTGAAAGAAGTGTAAAAAAGTAAAACACAAACACGAAAAATCAAATCAAATCACGTACACCGCCCTTTTCCACTTTACAGACGCCAATCGCCCCAAAAAGATCAAAAATAAATTAAGTACCCATATTTGGTATCGCCGCGTGCATAACGATCCTCCCTATAAATATGTTACGTTAATTAACCCGTATGGTGAACGCCATAAAAAAAACACAACAAGAAAAAGACAGCCACAGAATTGCGATTTTTGTTCATCCCGCAGCACATAAAATGAAATAAAAAGTGATCAAAAACTCATATAAACACCAACGTGGTGCCAATTAAAACTGCAAAAAAAAGTCCTTACACAGCTCTGTATACGGAAAAATAAAAAAGTTATGGCTATTAAAAAATAGCGACACATAAATATTGTTTTACACAATAAAACACTTTTAAAAATTTTTTTAAAAAATGTGCTTCCACACAAAAAACTATATAAACTGGGTATCACCGTAATCATCTCGACCCACAGAGTAAAACTAACTTGTCATGGATACTGCACGGTGAGCGCTGTTAAAAAAATAAAAAAATAAAAATAGTAGGATTGCAATATTTTCTTCACCCTACCTTCCAAAAAACGGATTTAAAAGTGATTGAAAAGCCTTGTCCCCCCAAAAAGATACCAATAAAAACATCAACTCATCCCGCAAAAAACAAGCCCATACACAGCTCCATGAACAGAAAAATAAAAAAGTTATGGCTCTCAGACTATGGCGACACAAAAACATTTTTTTTTAAATTTTTGAATAAAAGTGTTTTTATTCTGTAAAACCAGTAAAACATAAAAAATATGCAAATTGGTTATCGCTGTAATCATATCGACCTTCTGAGTAAAGCTAGGATGTAATTTATACCGCACGGTGTCCGCTGTAAAAAATAAAAATTAAAAACACTACAAGGATTGCTGTATTTTATTCAAAATGCCTCACAAAAACCTTAATAAAAAGTGCACCCCATAATGGTACCAATAAAAACATCAACTCATCCCGCAAAAAAACAAGCCCATAATCAGCTCCGTATACAGAAAAATAAAAAAAATATGGCTGTCTGCAAAGGACGACATAAAAACGCTATTTTTTATAAACTCATTTCTATTGTGTGAAAGTAATAAAACATAAAAAACTATATAAAAAATTTATATCAAATTTCATTTGTACTGACCCCCATAGTAAAGTTTTCCTGTCATTTATCCCGTATGGCGGACACTGTAAAAATGAAGCCCAAAATACAGTGGCGGAACTGCGTTCCCACCCCCATTTTCATGGCCCAATGCTAAAAACACTATGAAACACCTTTGTGCTCAAATTGCACAATACACCCCTAGATAACATTCATGAGTGGTGTTGAAACCAAAATGGGGCAACTTCTGGAAGGTTTCGCCTGTTCTGCTACTTTGAGGGCTTTGCAAATACGACATGACACCCAACAAAATCTGTGTTCCAAAAGCCAAATAACGCTCCCTTCCTTGTACCCCCTGCCATGCGCCCAAACAGCAGTTTACACCCACATGTAGGGTATTGCCGAACTTGGAAGAAGTTGCGTAACACATTTTGGGATGCTTTTTTTCCAGGATTCCAGAGCCTAACGCTAAAAAAATTTGTGAAACACCTGTGGGGTCGATATGCTCACTGCACCCCTGGATATATTCCTTAAGGGTTGGAGTTTCCAATATGGGGTCTTTTAGGGGAGTTTATTAAGTTTAAGCACCTCAGGGTGTCTGCAAACCTCAAATGACGCCTAAATAAAATTGTAATGGTAGGTGCTCCTCCTATTCCGGGGCTTGTGGTTGAGCCAAATAGCGCACTAGGGCCACATATGGGATATCTCTGAAAACTGCAGAATCTGGGGAATCAATATTAAGTTTCAGTTGCCTGGTCACATCTACCGTGTTCCTGTGAATAATGAATAAAAATTGAAAATCTGCAAAAAAAGTGAAATTTTGAAATTTCTCCTCCACTTTGCTTTAATTTCTGTGAAATATCTAAAGGGGAACATACTTTCTAAATGTTTTTTTTAAATACTTTAAAGGGTCTAGTTTCTTAGAAGGGGTCATTTATGGGGTTATCTAACATACAGGCCACTCAAAGTCATGTCAGAACTGGACTGGTCCATAAAAAATCTATTTTGCAAATTTTCTTGAAAATGTGAAAAATTGCTACCTGTTTAGGTCTAAAATTCACTTTTTTGTCCATAGAGTGAGTTTTAGACCTAAACAGTTTCAGACATGTGACCCTAAATTTCTAAGCCCCGTAATGTGGTAAAAAAAATTAACATTTCAAAAATGATGCAAACCTACAGTAGACATATGGTAGATGCTAGTTACAAACTATTTTGAGTGGAATAACTGTCTTACAGGCAGACATTTTTGAACTTTGAAAATTGTTTTCGCAAATTTTCTTAATATTTTGAGATTTTTCACAAATAAACTTTTTGGACCAAAATTTCTTACTAACTTAAAGCACAATGTGTCACGAGAAAACAATCTCTGAATCACAAGGATAGATAAGTGTCAAAAAGTTATTCTCACATAAAGTGATACATGCCAGATTTCAAATCCAAGACTTTGTCAGAGAGCCCGAAACTGGCTCCGGTGGTAAGGGGTTAAAGGTTTTCTTGTATTCAGTAATATACATGTATAATAAGCACATGCAGTAATCCCTCAACATACAATATTAATTGGTTCTTGGAAGACCATTGGATTTTGAAACCATAACTCTGTGGAAAACTGACAATTGGTTCTGAAGTCCCAAAATGACACCGACAGAATGAAGAATAAAGAAAATGAAGCAGATACTAATCCAGATAAAGCGCGTCCTTCCATACAACATCAGGAAGAGCTGCTGGAAGCTGGAAGTCACTTTCTATGATGGGGACAGGAGCTTCTTTGGGTCATGGACTTTATACTCAGTGTACCAGAAAAAAAGAAAATGTGGCCCTCATCTAGTGCCCAAAGGATCCTGGCACATGTAAGAGCAGTACAGGACATGTAGTACCGCACTGTACTGTAGAGAGGCTACTAGACAGCCGATCACTGCATGCACCTCACTAATACATTTAAGAGCAGTACAGGACATGTAGTACCTCACTGTACTGTAGAGAGGCGCTACTAGACTGCCAAATACTTCATGCACCTCACTAATACATGTAAGAGCAGTACAAGCATAGTTGCCAACTTTTGAAAATGGAAAAGCAGGAGATTAAAGAGGGCGGCGCCTAACTGCATAATGGCTTTGGAAGAAAGCCAGGTAGATGCCCTTATAGCCGTAGATGCCCTTACAGCCAGGTAGTAGCCCCCCATAACCAGGTAGTGCCCCATACAGGCAGGTAGATGCCCCCTTGTAGCCAAGTAGATGCCCCCTTGTAGCCAGGTAGATGCTCCCCTTGTAGTCAGGTAGTTGCCCCCATTGTTAGCCAGGTAGTTGCCCCCTTTAGTAGCCAGATAGTTGCCCCCTTTAGAAGCCAGGTAGTTGCCCCATTAGCAGGCAGGTAGATGCCCCCTTTAGCAGTCAGGTAGTTGCCCCCTTTAGTAGCCAGGTAGTTGCCCCCTTTAGTAGCCAGGTAGTTGACCCCTTTAGAAGCCAGGTAGTTGCCCCCTTTAGCAGCCAGGTAGTTGCCCCCTTTAGCAGCCAGGTAGTTGCCCCCTTTAGCAGTCAGGTAGTTACCCCCTTTAGTAGTCAGGTACTTGCCCCCTTTAGCAGCCAGGTAGTTGCCCCTTTAGAAGCCAGGTAGTGGTCCCCATAGCTAATAAAAATAAAATAATAAAAGTCACTTACCTCACCAGGCTCCCTGCAGCGCGGCCAGGTCCGGACATCTCACTGCCGATCTCCTAAGCGTCACAGGGGGAGTGAGTGCAGACGCGCGTCACTCCCCCTGCGCCGCTGACCAGTGTGTATGGCGCACACCGGCCGGCGCTGTACATACAGGGGAGAAGGGAGAAGGGGAACGATCCCTCCTGCCTCCTCCCTGCACAGTGAGACGCGCCGGGCGGGAGAGCAGCCGCTGCGGCCGCTTCACCCGCCTGTAGGAGCGACCCGGCGGAGCCCGAATAGCGCACCAGCGCTACTCTGGCGCCGCGGTCATTTAAAGAACCCCCGCTGCCTGGTGGCGGCAGGAGGAATGCCAACTCTGCCGGGAGGGCGGGGGGGGGGGGGGTGAATTCCAATTAGCGGGACCCCCCCGCCAAAAGCGGGAGAGTTGGCATGTATGAGTACAAGACATGTAGTACTGCACTGTACTGTAGAGAGACACTGCCAATCCCTGCATGCACCTCACTAATACATGTAAGAGCAGTACAGGACATGTAGTACCGCACTGTACTGTAGAGAGTCGCTATAGACCACCAATCACTGAATACATTGCACTAATACAGATGTTTTACAAGTGAAATGTTCATGATAATTGGTTTGCTCTTCCATCAATCACATGAGATGCAGATCAGCAGTGTCTGTGACATTGTATGCTGAGTGTGGTCTCAAGATACAATGTCCCAGGAAAGACCATTGAATGGGGGAATATTTCAATCTGAGGGATCTCTGCATTATGCACAGGGTGGACAATCAAGCCTGTTTCTAGATAACATACTCACAGGGAGAAGGGGAGTCAGGAACTGTTGTATGGCAAGCGATAGCAGTGATGGCAATTTGTGGAATAAGTCATTAACTCTATGAGAACTATGGATTACCGTAATTTCGGCGCGCAGCTCGCCCGTATTAGAGTGCAAATACATGGCTAAATGCGCGTCAAAATTACGCCATGTGAACATAGCCTTAGAGGAAGACTGGATTGTCTTGAGAGACGATGAAGGAATATCTGCCACAAATGGAGAATCCAGGCCTAAACCTGAGGAACAGGGCCCTAGTCTGTGATATATTGGGGAGGGCTCCTCATCTGATCTCCAGTCCCACAGCAGCTGTATAGAGGTATTAGGGTGCTTTCACACAGCGCAGTTTTGGTGCATTTTTAACTGCGCTCCATTTAAACTGCCTTTATTACCAGCAGCTTCTTTCAGTTGTCTAAATTATTCGGAAAGGTATTTCAAGTGATTAATCAATGACTGTATTTTAAGTCCTGTGATTTACAAACTTGATTACTCACTTTCCAAACAGTTTAGCGTGCTTTTTACACAGCACAGATTTGGAGCAGTTTTAAGGGAGCTTTCACACAGTGCGGTTTTTGGTGCGTTTTTTTTTTTAATGCATTTTTTGTGTAGGAAGGCACAGCAATTAGTGCTCAACATTGCTGCACAAAAATTGCGGCAAAAACTGCGGTAAAAACGCATCAAAAACGCACTGTGTGAAAGCACCCTTAATTATGTGCCTTTATTACCAGCAAGCTTCTTTCACTTCTCTAAACTGTTTGGAAAGTGAGGAATTAGGCTAGGTTCACACAGCTGAACTGCGGGGCTTATTTTCGCCCCGCAATTACGCCGTGTGGACGGGGGGGGGGCGGGAGCGGGGAGTGAGCGGGGGGCCGGTACTTCGCCGGCCCATAGACAATCACTGCTAGCGGCGCGTATACGCCGCTAGAAAGTGACATGTCAATTATCTCCCCGTCCGGCGAGGATTACCGTGAACTGTGGATTACCGTAATGAATGGGCCGTTTTCAGCCCGTAATTTGCGCACTTCGGCACGTAATTACGGACCGAAATACGGCCCATTTTAAGCCGTGTGAACATGGCCTAAATTAGTGGGTTTGTAATCCACAGGACTTAAAAAACAGTAATTGATTACTTACTTGAGACACCTTTCTGAACAATTTAGACAACTGAAAGAAGCTGCTGATAATAAAGATAGTTTAATTGGAGTGCAGTTAAAACTGCACCAAAACTGCGCTGTGTGAAAGCACCCTTAGATAAGTGAAAGAAGTTTGCTGGTGAGAAAGGCACATAATTGGAGCGCAGTTAAGGGTCTATTCACATGGCATTTTGAATACCTTTTTCGGATCAGAAAAACGTATTAAAAAGCGCTGCGTAAAACGCATCCAACTCCCACTCATAGTGTGTTGCGTGTTTCGATGTGTTTTTGCTGCAGCAGAAACGCACCCTATAGTTTTAAATAGGGCGTCTGCTGCGTCAAATGGATCAAGAACTAACATGTCAATTCATTGAACGGATCCGAAAAACGCATCACAAAGACGCATGTAAACACGCATCGGTGATCACTCGTCTGAATGGAGATGCGTGTTTTACATTGAAAGCAATCACACTGCACAAAGTTAGATGCGTGTTTGGGTCCGAAACACAAATCCGTGTGTGAAAAGACGCCGTGTGAAAGTCCCCTAAAACTGTACTAAAACTGCGCCATGTGAGATCACCCTTATATCTGTACATATTATTTATTAGTTACTTCTGTGACCACGAATGGATATAACGTGTACTGTTAATTCTTTTCTCAGCTTTTAACTATAAAATTCAGGAAGAGCCTAAAGGAAAACTGGATTAATCTAATTATAAAGTGGAAGAAAGATCAAACCCCAAAGGAGAATCAGGGCCTGAATCTGAAAAAGGGGGGTCCTAGTCTGTGTTATTTGGGGAAGGGCTCCTCATCTGATCTCCAGTCCCACAGCAGCTGTATAGGGGTATTAGATCTGTATATACTGTATGATCTGTTTATATTATCTGATAATATTTTATAGCATATTTTATTTTCTTTTAAAAAAAAAATCAGTTTTTTCATGTCTGAACACATTCTGCAGCAATATACATGGAAAGCCTCAGATATGCCATAGGCATTGATTACACTGCGTCTCCTGATATTACGCAGGGTCGCACCAAGCTGCGGCTGCGGAGCTTCAGTAATTAGCAGTCGCCACATCGCTGGTCCTCCTAAGGGTATGTTCACACGACGTTTTGGGATACACATCCCAAAACGCTGCCATACCTCCCAACTTTTAGAGATTGCAAAGAGGGACACATCAGGCCACGCCTCTAACCACACCCAAGAATATGACATCACGCCAAGACACGCCTCTAACCATGCCCCCACACATACATGCCAACTTTTTAGACAGGCAAAAAGGGAGACATTTTCAGGATTGCTTTGTATCCAATAAGGAGATATTAAGTAAGTTGTTATGTGATATATAGCGAGAAAGTAATCAGATACTTTTTACAGCAAGATAGTCAGGTTATTGACACAAATCTGTTTCTTAAAGGAAAAAGAGGGACATTTATAGAGCTAAGAGGGACAGAGGGACAAGGTTCAAAAATAGGGTCTGTCCCTCCAAAATAGGGACAGTTGGGAGGTATGCGCTGCATAGATCTGATCCGAAATGGATCCAACATGCAGCTGCGTGTTTGGATCCGTGTTGGATGCAGCAGGATCGCAGCCTGTCGTTTATTACAGGGCTCCTGCCGCGTCTTTCAGACCAAGAATTGACATGTCAATTCTTGGAACGGATCTGAAAAACGCAGTGAGACACGCATCGGCGATCACTCGTGTGAACACTGATGCATGTTTCATATAAAAATCTGGGGGGTGGCGCCGCATGATCGCGCACACAGGGACGTGCAGGTCATGGTGTGTGTGACTGAGCTGAAGGGGGCGGAGCAGCCGGAAGTGACGTGCCGCCGCGCGGTAGCAGAGACCTCCGTTGGGCGGCGGATGGCAAGAGAGTCCCACCCGCCCGCCCTGTTGAGTGGGGTTTTTGTGTTGTGACACTGGTGTTGGTGGTTGTTTGTTAAGGGTCACGGTGGCAGGTCGGCGTTAGGGTTCCTTGCAGTTGGTGGAACAAATTTGTGTGAGGGATTCAAAGGAGGTTGATTCCCTCAGTGTTTTTGGTGAATTCAGTTTGGTCTGGCTCCGGCAGGGTAAAGGCCCTGGGAGTCGGTAATTGGTGGAGCCATTCACATGGCGTTGGTGCCCTCGAGCCAGTGGTGCAGCTGGGGGTAATTGGGTGAAAGTTATTCATGGTTCGCCAGATCTAGTAGCTCCAAGGACACCTGCCCCAAGTGTGTTGGTAGTTTGTTTGTACTAGTTGGTTTTTAGTCTGCATGGGTGACAGACTAATTATGTATATGTTTGGTTAATGGGGTTAAGCACAATAAAATGTGCTAGGATTGTTATATATACAGGCAGTCCCCGGGTTACAACCGATATAGGGACTTTAGGTTTGTTCTTAAATTGAAATTGTATGTAAGTCGGAACAGGTAGATTTATTTAATGTAATTCCAGCAAAAAAATGTTTTGGATAGTGCAGGGAACAGTTTTTACATTTGTTTTACTGTCTGTGGCCTTTTTTTTTTAGAAGATTTCAGCTAATGTTCTGTATCTCATGTGCAGCTGTGGCATGCTGGCACTTGGTTATCATGGGACGTGACTCAGTGTTGGATGTCAGTCACGCCCCATAAGTCTCCGTTTGTAACTAGGGGACATATGTAAGTCGGAACGATGTAAGTAGGGGACTGCCTGTATTTTATATGTTGTATATTTGTTAATAAAAATGGCTGCTGTGGCCAAAATTTAATCCAACCCGGTCCTGTCTTTTCTTTAAAGGGAAAAAAGTGGGGTAGGCATGGCTAGAAGGGCCGAGTTGGGTTGGGGGGCCTAAGCAGTATTTTGTGGTTGGTTTAGGGGAAAAAGAGAGTTGGAGCTCTAGTGGGCATGGACTCTGCGGTGCGAAAGGGTCAAGCGTATGTTACACAGACCCAACACGCCGTGTGAACATACCCTAAGAGGTCCAACAATGCTGCACTTATTTAGTGAGGGCTGAGGGGCAACTGATTTAGGGCAGTGGGCATTTTATCCTGCCTAGCGATGTCCCTGTATAGCAACACACATAGGCTCTGTCCACAGCTGCTCGTTGTATGCTGCATGGAGCACAAGCATTGGGACATTCAGGAATATCTAAATATTAACCCCTTAAGGACCCAGCCAGTTTTGGCCTTACTGACACAGCCCTATTTTTGATATCTGGCATGTGTCACTTTATGTGAGAATAACTTTTTGACACTGTTACCTATTCATGTGATTCAGAGATTGTTTTCTCGTGACACATTGTGCTTTAAGTTAGTAAGAAAATTTTATCCTTACAATCCTTGTTTTTTTGTGAAAAATATCAAAATTTCATGAAAATTTAGAAAAATCTGTGATTTTGAAAGTTCCAAAATTTCTGCGTGCAAGGGCAGATAATTATTCACCACAAAATAGTTTATAACAAGCATCTACCATATGTCCACTTTTGGTTGGCATCATTTTTTAAATGTATTTTTTTTTTTTACGACATTAGAGGGCTCAGAAATTTTAGTAGTAATTTCTCAACATTTTCAAGAAAATTTCCCAATATACATTTTTTTGGGGGACCAGCCCAGTTCTGACGTGGCTTTGAGGGGCCTGCATGTTAGATACCCCCATAAATGATGCCTTCTAAGAAACTAGACCCCTTAAGTATTTAAACAGTGTTTAGGAAGTTTGTTAACCCTTCAAGGAAATTTCATAGAAATTAAAGCAAAGTGGGGGGTTTGAAATTTCAAAATGTCACTAATTTTGCAGTTTTCAATATTTATCCATTATTCACTGGAATACGGTAAATGTGAACAGGTAAATGCAATGTATATCATTTCCCCAGGTCTGCCATTTTTAGAAATATCCCATTTTGTGGCCCTATTTGCATTATTTGGCTCACCCATAAGCCCCAGAATAGGAGGAGCACCTCTATACCTGGGGTCTCATTTTCAAATACGATTTTATTTCGACGCCATTTCAGGTTTGAGGACGCCCTAAGGTTCTTAAACTTAATAAACACCCCTAAAAAGACCCCATATTGGAAACTACACCCCTTAAGGTATATATACAGGTGTGTAGTGAGTATTTCGACCTCACAGGTGATTCACAAATTTTTTTTTAGCATTAGGCTGTGAAAATTTTTAACATTTTTTTTCGAACAATCTGCAATTTTAGCTTAAAATGTTTCATATTTTAAAAGGGAATCTGGAAAAAAGAAACCCAAAACTTTGTTAAGAAATTTTTCTTACAGTTCGGCAATACCTTACTGTGGGTGTAAACTGCTGTTTGGGCGCATAGCAGGGCGTATAAGGGGGGGAGCGCTATTTGGCTTTTGGAACGCAGATTTTGGTGGGGCCATGTCGATCTGCAAAGCCCCAAAGTAGCAGAAACAGGTGAAAAATTCCAGAAGTCGCCCCATTTTAGATTCAACAAACCCCTCAGGGATCTCATTAGGGATGTTTTTGTGCATTTTGGGTGCACAGGTGTTCCATCGTTTTTTTTAGCATTGGGCCATGAAAACGTGTGTGTGTGTGTGGGGGGGGGGAACGCAGTTCCACCATTGTTTTTTGGGCTTCAATTTTACAGCGTTCGCTGTGCACTGTAAATGATGTGATAACTTTACTATGGGGGTCGGTACAATTGCAATACATTTTATATAGTTTTTTCTGTTTTATTACTTTTACACAATAGAAATAGGTCTATAAAAAATTGTGTTTTTATGTTGTCCTATTCTGACAGTCATAACTTTTTTTATTTTGCTGTGTGCAGAGCTGTGTAGGGCCTTGTTTTTTGTGGGGTGAATTGATGCTTTTATTGGTACCATTATGGGGTGCATACAACACTTTGTTCACTTTTTATTAAGGTTTTTGTGAGGCATTTTGAACAAAATACAGCAATCCTGGTAGTGTTTTTTATTTTTATTTTTTATAGCGGTCACTCTGCGTTAGATATGACATGCTAGCTATACTCATCAGGTCTATACGATTACACCGATACCCAAGTTGTATATATTTTTATTTTTTAATGCTGTTATACAATAAAAACACTTTTATTGAAACAGGAAAACTAATTTTTGCATCATCATAGTCTGAGAGCCAGAACTTTTTTATTTTTCTGTGTATGGAGCTGTATATAGGCTTGTTTTTTGCTTGTTTTTTGATGAGTTGATGTTTTTATTGGTATCATTTTTGGGGGGACAAGACTTTTTGATCAGTTTTAAATCCGTTTTTTGGAAGGCAGAGTGAAGAAAATACTGCAATCCTAGTAGTGTTTTTTATTTTTATTTTTAACAGCGCTCACTGTGCAGTATCCGTAATAAGTTAGCTTTACTCTGTGGGTTGATACGATTACGGTGATACCCAATTTATATAGTTTTTTTATGTTGAAGCACTTTAAAAAAAAAAAAGTGTTTTCAGTGTGTAAAAGAATATTTATGCATCGCTATATTCTGAGAGCCATAACTTTTTTATTTTTCTGTATACAGAGCTGTGTTAGGACTTTTTTTTTTGTCGGATGAACTGACGTTTTAATTGGTACAACTTTGGCGTTTCTAGGCGTTTTTGATCACTTTTATTCCATTTTATGTGCTGCGGGATGAACAAAAATCTTAATTCTGTGATTGTTTTTTTTTTTTTTTTTACGCCGTTCACTGTACGGGTAAATTAACATGACAGATTTATAGGGCAGGTCGTTATGCATGCGGCAATACCAAATATGGGTACTTTATTTATTTTTGATCTTTTTTTGGGCGATTGGCGTTTGTAAAGGGGAAAAGGGCGGTGTAGGTGTTTTTTATTTTATTTTTCGTGTTTGTGTTTTACTTGTTTTTCACTTTTTTTTACATTTTTTTTTACTTTTTCCCATTTTTTTTTACTTTTCCCATAGGGGATTTGAATGAGAGATCTTAAGATCTCTCATTCAATAGGAATCAATGCACAGCTTGTTGCTGTGCACTGGTTCCTATGACAACTGTCAGTCACGATGCCGGGCCATGCCCACAGGGCACGGCCGGGCATCGTGACATCATAGACAACCCGGAAAGCATTCTGTGCCCTCTGTGCTGTCTGTCAGCACACAGCAGCCGCACGATCGTGCACTGCTGTCGCCGACAGAGACGCAGGAGGAGCGATCTCCTCCTGCGTCTTCCTTACTTATTGCGACCCGATGGTCGCAATAATTAAGGGGTTAAACGCCCTTAAACGGGCTAGCATTTGGTGGGCGGGGCTAACACCTGCTCATGAATAAGATTTGAGGGGTAAATGCTCAAAAACTCCAGCATCTTACAGAATAAGGGACACAGCGCCGGAGACTGCATGTCTGTCACTAGCTTGTGCTGCCCTCAGCAAGGGGGGCATAATCTATGTGACAGGTTCTCTTTCATCTGTTGCTCTGTCAGCCGATGGCCCGGCGATAACAACTGTCACTGATGGCAATGGACCAATCAGAGCAGTCCCATGCCAGCGAGTGCTGTGATTGGCTAGTCAGTCCTGAGTAGCCAATCACAGCGTTCTAGGAGTATTTTCCTCGGCATCACCAGCTCTGACGTGCTCATTCCTGTCAGTTGGTCGGAGCGGGTCTGTCGGCTGAAGAGCTCCTGTCAGAGCCAGAACCGTAAAATAAAATACTGTGAAACCCCTCCGCTCGCCCAGTAATTAACCATATAGACCCCGGCATTAACTGAGTTTTCACCACTGACTCTAGTTACAGAAGGGGATCCCTCTCATAGTTCATCCCCCCAGCGGTGAGAGGATCAGTGCCATCTTATCACATTTTAGTGACCCTCATTCTCCCCAGTAGTGACCCCACAATAAATCATAAAAACAGTAGTCTACGTCCATTCACCATCGGAGACCTGTGCCTGTGAAGAGAACGTCATCCTCATCTCATCCTCATCGACCTTCTGTTTCTGATCCCTTGACCCTTTGTGTCCTGCGCTCAGTCATCATTATTCACCCAAGGACATTTTTTTTTTGTTTTTTAACCCTTTCCTGTCATTGAATGTACCTATACGTCCGAGCAGGAAGTGACTTCCCGCAAATGGACACACAGGTACATCCAGGACATTGTGTGAGCTCTCAAACAGGGCCTACACGATCACACAGCTGTATATTACAGCTGGCACCATGCTGTGTCGCCTGCGGCCAGAATGAACCCTCAGCTGCCACGTTCAACCGCGATCGTACCAGTTAAACGAAAGGCAGAAGGAGGAAGACATCACAGGGCATGACCGGGCATAAAGATTGACAGTTGGCATGGAGAGCAGTACTTCTGTGTACTGCATTCTGATATTATCTGAAGATCTGATACAAGTCCATTATGGGGAAAAGTTAAAAAAAAAGTGGAAAAAAAATTATAACACAAAAAATAAAATAAAAACACGGACACCGACCTTTTCCCCTTTACAAACACCAATCAGCCCAAAGAAAGATCAATAATAAATAAAGCACGCATTATGAACGCATTAAAAAAAAACAAAAAAACAAAAAAAAACAGTCCCAGTATTGCAATTTTCATTTATCCTGCAGTACATAAAATGGAATAAAAGGCGCTAAAAAGTCAGATAAGTGCCAAAGTAGTATGAATAAAAATGTCAGTTCATCCCGCAAACAAAAAGCCCTTACATACCTCTGTATACCGAAAAGTTAAAAAAGTTATGGCTATCAGAAGATAGCGATTGATAAATGTTGTTTTACATGATAAAAGCACTTTTTTAACCCATTTCTGACATTGGACGTTCCTGTACGTCCTTGACAACGTTCGGGCTCTCAATCAGGGCCCGCATGGGAACAGCTGTACTCCGGCCATTATGGGCCCCTGGGCATAACTGTTTACTGGGCCCCCCAACCAACATTTATCAATACTACCCTGTTTCCCCAAAAATAAGACATCCCCTGAAAATAGGACCTAGTGCATTTTTTTATGCAATTCAGAGTTTGGCTGCTGATGCTGATGTTTGTGATGAAATCACTACAGTATATTAATACATGTTGATTTTTTGTTCAATAATAAATGTGAATTATTGTTCATAGGAAAAAAAAACATCCCCTAAAAGTAAGTCTTAGCTCGTCTATAGGAGTAAAAACTTATATAAGACACCGTATTATTTTTGGGGAAACAGGGTATCTTACCATACGACTGTTTCTGTTGCGCATAGCGACCAATCAGAGATCATAGCAACCAATCAGAGCTTAGCTTTTAATTTCTTAGGGCAGTAGAGGAAATGAAAGCTGAGCTTTGATTGGCTGCTATGAGTTCTGTTTGGTTGCTATGGGCAACAAAAACAGACTATTAAACTGTTTTGATAAATGAGGCCCATTGTGCTTAACCCCTAAAATCACTGATGCAGCTGTATGAGGACCTGTTTTATGCGAGAGAAGTTGTATTTTTGGCAGGAGTAGTTTGAGTTTCCATGTAAACTACCACGTAATTCATTTAAAAAAAAAAATCAGCATGAACATAAAAAAAAAATGTTCTTCTGCATTTGTTTTTTTAAAATAATTTTTTTTTACACCATTCATATTTTACAATAAATAAAATATTAGATTAATTCTAAAGGTTATTACGGTAATGTGGACACTGAATATTTGTACTTTTTTATGTAATGTATTCACAATAATTTAACTATTTTTGTACACTTCTTTATGTTTTTTTCCTTTTTTTAATCCCATTAAGGGATAATTATTGAAGTCTCTATAAATGGCAGGAACTGGATGAAGCCTCCGATCTCAGCCATTTAACCCTTTAATTACTGAGGTCCATGACTGCAGCATAATCCGAGGGAATTCCCGGGCCCCATTGGGTCACTGGGACCCAGTGGAGCCTGACGAATATCTATGCAGTCAGCCCTGGGGACCTAGAGTAGTTCTTGGCTGTCTGTATACTAAAGGCATGTTCACACGGCTTAAAATGGGCCGTATTTCGGTCCGTAATTACGCGCCGAAGTGCGCCAATTACAGGCCGAAAACGGCCCATTCATTACGGTAATTCACAGTTCTCATAGAGAACTATGGATTACGTCTCCTAGATAATTGACATGTGAATTTCTAGCCGCAAATACGCGCCGCTAGCAATTCAAGTCAATGGGCCGGTGAAGTGCCGGCCCCCTGCTCAGTCCCCCGCTCCCGCCCCGCCCCCGGTCACACGGCGTAATTGCGGGGCGTAATTACGCCCTGCAAATACACCGTGTGAACATAGCCTAAGGCTGCTGTCAGGGCGCACTGTGTGTTACTCCAACAACAGCCTGTGTTATACTGAAACATAGTGTAATGTACAAGCATACAGAAGTATAAGGTATTCGCATACAGGAGTATACAAGAGTGTAATTTATTTGCATACAGGAGTATACAGGAACGTAATGTATTTGCATATAGCAGCGTAATGTATTTGCATACAGGAGTGTAATGCATTTGCATTCAGGAATATGCCAAAAAATTGCGAAGTGTAAAAAAAAAAAAAGTGTAAAATAATTATCCCGTAATGGGAATAAAAAAAAACTACAAAACAAAAAGTCTAGAAAAAAATAAAAATAAATATTTTATTAAAAATTATTGTGCATACATTACACAAAAACCTACCCTGCACATATTAGCTATCCACACGACCATAATAACCTGTAGAATTTATCTAATAGGTTATTTAGTGTGAAATGTGAATGGTGTAAAAAATAATGTAAAAAAAACAATCAAAAACACTTATGGTCAAGCTGCAAAAATTTATTTTTAAAAAATTCTGGAGTAATTTATGTGTAAATGCAAACTACATGAAAACATGTACCTGGATTGAAGTCGCTTTGCCATTGGTAGATGGGCTTTTACAGTTTTGATCAAAAATGTACACTCAGAACCTCAAATTTTCATGTATCTAAAGTAGCGGAAATGCTTTTCCAAAAATTTGACAGTTTTTTAGTGTTATGGACTGAAAATAATATAAAAAATACTCAGTTATATATATAATAAGATTATTACATGATTTGAAGTGAATCAAGTGTTAAAAATAATTAAAAAACAGGGGCATGGCCTAACTATAATGGAATGAGGAACGGTTGCTGCTGAACTCCACTGTAATCCTGATTACATCCTTCTTAATCTGACCTTTTTTGCATATGTTTGAGCATAGTTGCCAACTTTTGGAAGTGGCCTTCAGGAAGATTTTGAATTGCAGCTTTTCAGCTTGATGGTTTGAGTGGGTCACACCCCCTCTTTTGCACAAAGCCACACCCCCTTGTCACATCTATGTAACAGCTTTGGAGGAAAGCTGATAAGGGGATTCAGCTTTACTGGATCTTGGATCTGCTAACCAGCATCCAAGACTGGTAACAGCACATCAATCAGCTTTCCTTCAGAGTCCAGCTACAATGTGGTCCCTCTGCACCAAGTGATGTCAGGGCAGCGTCTCATGATGCTTTACCCTGGCACCACCACTATATACAGAGCAGCCCACAGCCAGTAAGAAAGTGCTCAGATGTATAAAGTGGTTTAGCTGCCATATAGCCCTAGGCTAAAACCAACCAAATATTGTGACCTTTTCAGCCATATATGCTGCACTAGTGTATATAGTGCAGAATATAGCAATTCTGTCCCACAAACATGTGAAAAGGCCAATATTATTCTATAGCTAAACTGTGGCTATGCCATGGTATATGTCCGATTACTTTTTAGCAGGTACTCAGGCTCATCCACCTCATTTAAATTATATTATTTATAGGACAATTTTATACAGTTGAAACCAGAAGTTTCCATACACTATATAACAGACACATATGCATGTTTTTCTCACTATCTGACATGAAACCTACCATTGCAGGAGATTTACCAACTCTTCAGGGAGTCCGGAAGGACTCCCCCTTTTTAAGGGGTCTCCCTGCCGATCAGGGAGAGTTGGTAAGTATGCTTTTGAGTTACAGATTAATTGGTATCCGCTGTGGGCGATATCAGGTACCTATGCAGTGACCTCTGATAAGAAGAGGAAAGGTTTTAACACAACAAGAGACTGCGGCCTGGTGGGAGCCGGTGGGGCTGACTATCTGCTGACTTTCACAAACGGAGCTGATTCACTACACCTCACCTGCTGATTCCACATCCAGTCTGTCACAGAGAGAGGGCTGCACTGCTACACAGGTTCTAGCAATTATGTGGCCTGTGCGGTGCTGCCAGCGGAGGTGCGACTGCGGACGGGAGCTTCCTGCACCTGGTGTCTACGGCGTTACATTGCAGAGTGACCAGAGGTAATCAGAGTATGCTGCAAGTATCAGGACAGTCGTGGCTAAGATTACTCTGCAGGAACGTGATGCGGCCTGGTCACCGATCTGCTGCGCTCCCTAGAGAGGGGAGCTTCCCGGGAATTACTGCTGCCTTGACTTTGGGGCCTCTTCAGTTGAGCTACCTGATACATGGTGACTGGTTCTGGGCCCCATCTGGAGCCGAAGCCTGCTCTGGAGGTGCTGTTACACAAGTACACCAGTTTGGTGCCCAATTACTGGCTGTGGCTGAAGATATCTGGCGAGCCAAAGCAAAGTGCAGGGACTCCTGTATTTACCACCCAGACTCCCTTGCTGTTTCATTAGCGGAGCTCCTCTAGTCTTCTCCCCACTCAGGCCTACTGACAGACACATTATTCTACATCTGTCCCACTGTCCCTGGCAGTCTAGGGGGTCTCTGCTGACCTGCAGTCTGATTATTAGGGGTACACATTGGGAGTACTTTCTCCTCAGCTGCCACTGTTGTATCAACATACTCCTATCCTAGAGCACTATACTCCTGAAAGAAATTTGGCTCCATCTACACATATGCTCTAAGGCCTCTCTATCTGGGGTTGCCATATACTTCTTTGCATCTGGATAAGCTGCTGCTGTCTCTGCAATCCTCCATTTGGCTCTGGGTAGTGCTATAGGTCTGCTCCATGCTTTACTTACTCCAGGTGGCTTTCTGTTTGAGTAGTAATGTATGACTGGCAGATGAGGCAATTGGATTACCTCCAGGCGAACACTACTAAAATTCAGCCATTCTACTGATAGACCTGCAGCTCTACTGATTCTCCAAATTTTCCAGTCAGAGTCTGTGCTTTCTCTGATTGGTCCGGTTGCATTGTGCTGGCAGTATTTTCTTTTACTTTGCGGAGTCCTTAATTTCTCCTACTGTATATGGGCCTCAATAGCTCGTTTGTAGTGCAAATGCCTGTTTTTACCAAAGCTATAACTGACGCCATGAGTCACACAGATCTAATGCTGAATCCTCCACGACTGCTGGAATTGTGGATACTGACAAAATAATGGCCTCTTGTCAATCTACATTAACAATAAAGTTATCTTCAAACAGACATCAATCATCTCTATTAAGATTTTGACTAAATTAAAGAGAGAACAATGGAGGCAGAGAGAAGATTGGGGGATGTGAAAGATGTCACCCATTCCCAACAGGGCTCCCTCCAGACTTTGCAGGAACAGGTCAAAATATTGCAGGCCAGAGCGGAGAACGCCGAAAATAGGAGCCAGAGAAATAATGTAGGAGTGTTAGGCCTACTAGAGAATGCTGGAGGTTCTGAACTCAAGTGCTTTGCTGAAAAAATGGATAAAAGAGATTCTTCACCCAATCACTCTATCGCAATGCTGTATAATTGATAAGGGCTGCAAACGGGCGGTTACAGTGCGGGAGGGCGGTGGTGCCATCCCGCACTGTTTAACCCCTTAGAAGCCGCGGCAAAGATGGTTGCAATGTCTATATCAATGAGAAACGATGCTACAAACCGTTCCTCACTTCAGGAAAACCGCGGCCTTTCGATCGGTGGACATGGCAGCTGGAAGCCTTGTGAAGGCTTCCATCACTGCCATGTTTTCTGTTTTACTACCCTGCATGGCGAACGGTGTAAAAATGAAGCCCCAAAAACTTTGGCAGAACAGTTTTTTCACCCCCTTTTCATGGCAAAATGCTAAAAAACCTATGGAACATCTGTGGGCTAAAAAATGCACAATACACTCCTAGATGAGATTCATGAGGGTGTTGAATCCAAAATGGGGAGACTTCTGTAAAGTATCACCTACTCTGGTACATTGGAGAGTTTGCAAAAGTAACATGGCACCCATCAAAATCTGTGTTCCCAAGTAGCACTTCCTCCCTTTTATGCCCTGTCGTGCGCCCAAACAGCAGTTTACACTCACATATAGGGTATTGCCGAACTTGGAAGAAATTGTGTAACAAATTTGGGGAGCTTTTTTCAGGTTTCCTTGTAAAAATGAAACAGTTTCAGCTAAAATTGCAGATTGTTGGAAAAAAATGGTTTTCATTTTAATAGCCTTATACTAAAAAAATCTGTGAAACACCTGTGGGTCCATATAGTCACTGCACCCCTGGATATATCCTTTAAGGTGTGTAGTTTCCAATATGGGGCCTTTATTAAGTTTTAGCACCTTAGACTAAAACCTGGAATGGGGCAAGCCTGAAATGGCGCATAAGGAAAATCCTAATGAAAACGAGACCCCAATGTCCGGTAGGTGCTCCTCCAACTCTGAAGATTGTAGGTAAGTCAAATAGAGCACTAGGGCCACATATGGGATATCTATAAAAATGGCAGAATTGGGGGAATCAATGTTAAGTTGTATTTCCCTGGTCATATTTACCATATTCCAGTGAATGGATAAAATTGAAAATCTTCAGAAAAAGTGAAATTTTGAAATTTCACCTCCAATTTGCTTTAATACAAGCCAAATAGCACTCCCTCCCTTGTACTCTCTGCAATGCCCCCAAACAGCAATTTACACATACAAATATAGGGTACTGCCAAACTTGGGAAAGATTATGTAACACATTTTGTGGTGCTTTTTTTTCCAGGTTTCCTTGTAAAAATGAAATTCTTTCATCTAAAATTACAGATTGCTGGAAAAAACTACATTTTTCATTTTCACAGTCTAACACTAAAAAAAATTTGTGAAACACCTGAGGGGTCAATATACTCAGTACTCCCCTGGATATATTCCGTAGGGAGTGTAGTTTTCAGTATGGGGTAATTTTATGGGTGTTTATTAAGTTTTAGCACCTTAGGGCGTCCTCAAAACCATAAATGGTGCCAAAAGAAAATCGTAATGAAAATGAGAAATCCAAAGTTCAGTAGGTGCTCCTCCTATTCTGATGCTTTTGGTTAAGTCAAATAGCGCACTAGAGCCACATATGGGATATCTCTAAAAACAGCAGAATCAGGGGAATCAATATTGAGTTGCATTTATCTGGTAACATCTACCGTATTCCAGTGAATGAAGGATAACAATTGAAAATCTTCAGAAAAAGTGAAATTTTGAAATTTCTCCTCCAATTTTCTATAATTTCTGTGCAACTCCCAAAAGGTTAACAAACTTTCTAAATGCTGCTTTGAAAAGAATAAGGGGTGTAGTTTCTTAGATGGATTCATTTATGGGGGTATCTAACATACAGGCCCCCAGAACTTGACTGGTCCCTAACAAAATCTATGTTACAAATTTTCTTGAAAATGTGAAAAATTGTTATGAAATTGATAAGCCACTTACTGTTAAAAAAATAAAATAAAAATTAAGCCAATGAACAGTAGACATAATAATAATAATCTTTATTTATATAGCGCCAACATATTCCGCAGCACTTTACAATTTAGAGGGTTTACATACAGACATTACACCTTAAAAGGACCCTGCTCATGAAAGCTTACAATCTATTAGGCTGTATGGGTGAGACGAAGGGATAAGAAGTGCTAGGTTTACAATGGTCCAGCCATGTTACATAAATAGGAGGTGGTTTAAATAAAAGTTGGGTGAACCTGCCCCCCTGACAGTACATCTATACGCAGATAAGTGCCTGTAGGTGCCCTAGTGTTGGGAGTGACAGATGAGCGTGATAGCAGGTGGAGGTTAGCAATTAGGGATCTTGATAGGCCAGACTGAGAAGATGTGTTCTTAGGGCCCTCTTAAAACTATGAGGGCAGCGAGTGTGCCTGATCGCCTGCGGTAGCATTTTCCAGATCTTCGCAAATCTTTGAGACGGGCATGAGAGGTTCGGATGATTGATGAGTGTAATCTGATATCATCAGCAGAGCGGAGAGAGCGGGTAGGGTGATAGAGATGAGGGAGGAAATGTAGGGGGTGCAGCGCTGTGGAAAGCTTTATCGGTGAGAGTGATGAGTTTATGTTGTATTCTGTACTGAGTGGGCAACCAGTGCAGTAACTGACACAGGGTAGAGGCATCAGTATAGCGGCTGGAAAGAAAGACGAGCCAGGCTGCTGCATTCAGGACACTAAAGGGGAGACATATGGTAGATGCTAGTTATAAACATTTTTGTGTGGCATAACTATCTGTCTTAGATGGAGAAAGTTTTGAACTTGGAAAAACTGCTAATTTTTCCACATTTTCAAAACATTTTGATATTTTTTACAAATAAACAAGGCTTGTTTGAACAATATCTTACCAACCTAAAGCACAATGTGTCACAAGAAAACAAATCTCTGAATTACATGGATAGGTAAAAGTATTAAAAAGTTATTCCAACATAAATGGACATATATCAGATTTGAAAAATGGTGCTCCTTCTTTTGGTTCAAATCTGGCTGCGTCCTTAAAGGGTTAAGCTGGTGGATAAGTTAATCTTTCCTTCCTATGGGGTAGTCAGCAGCCTCAGCTCCATAGGGAGATCTTAAGGAGCAAGAAGCAAGGGTTGGACATGCCACACCTATATCACTACTATGCAGCCATACAATTATATTTAGCTTCTTGGTGGATCCAGGTAGATCCGAGTAATCCCGCAGTAGTTTTGGAGTCAGCCCTGGTGGGATCCTTTGAGTCTTTAGCTACCCTGCCATATCAGGAAGGAAGATACAAGATGTCTCACTACACAACGCTTATGCAAGCTACGGTTGAGGTATGGAAATCCTTGTATCATACGTAGGGGTCGAATACTTCATGGTTTCTGTATGTTCCCTTATGGAGGAACCCTAGACTGACTGACTTGTTTTGATTTAGAATTCTGTCCTCTAAAGGGTGTTCTATAACTCACTGCCTTTTTGCAGTGCTACAAACGGAATATGATTTACCAAGGACTGTTTTTTACCACTACTTACAACTAAGACATGCTTTTTAAGCTCAGTTTGGGGGATTAGAACTGACTCTGGAGTGTAGCCCCTTGGAATCTATAGCTAGGAGAGAGCCTACGTCGATTGGTTTTTTTTGTTTTAAAAAGCCTTAAAGGGGTTGTCTCACTACATCGATTCATGTTTACTGGTTACTACTGGCTTGCAGTGACAAGCTGCTGAGGACATCAGGTCTGTAGCTATAGCGAACAGCGTGGGCAGCCGATCAGGAGAGATCAAACAGGTCTGTAGCTATAGCGACCAGCATGGGCAGCCCATCAGGAGATCAAACAGGTCTGTAGCTATAGCGACCAGCGTGAGCAGCCCATTAGGAGAGATTGAACAGGTCTGTATCTATAGCGACCTGAGGAGCTGATGCAGCCCATACAAGAGGGGATATCTAGCAATAGGTAGGAAACTGTTAATGGACACATATTGCAAAGTGACTTGTTTTTGCAAGATCTTTAACATATAAAGCAATCCTTGTAGTGAGATAAACCCTTTAATAACTAATAAACCTGCACCTTTGTCAATTTCTTTTGAAAAATGGAAGAGGGACATTCCGGATTTAGACGAGACAGCAGTGGAGGGATATAGTCCTCAGCGCTCAGGATCAATTGATCCAAATTAAAGGACTCCATAGGGTCTATTTAACACCAGTTCATCTCAAACAAATGCATTGGTTATCTTTTGACATCTGTACTAGATGTAATCGAGGCGTGGGAACCCTGTTACATATGGTAAGGGAATGGCCAGAGATTCAGGGTTTTTGGTCTTATGTTCATGGTTTTCTAAACTCCAGACTGGGCCTCCCAATGTTTGTGCCCCAGGTACTACCCTGTTAGGGTTGATTGAAGATTTAGTTCCAAGTAAGCTGGAACGAGTTCTGTACTGACTTCTCCTCTTATATGCTAGAAAATCTATTTTGCTGAACTTTAAGCCCCTGAAACATTCTATTTTGTCCCATTGGTTGCAGTTGGTAAATGGGGATGTGCCAATGGGGGGGTGCCAATGTACAAAGCTGCATATGCCTTCAGGGGTGTGCTGGCGAGGTTCCAACTCATCCCATGGGGTAATTGGATTAATCTTTCCATGGCATAGTGGCTGGTGGTTGGGTACTGGAGCTAAAGAGTGAATGTGTGTGAGTCTTTGTCCTGTTTTCTCTCCAGAGGAGTCATGTGGTCCACATTTTATTATTCTATTCAGCCTGGACTTTCATATGATATTTGGCCTTTACATGCACTTGTCACATTCAATATTGCCTGTTTGATACCTTACAGGGGTTGTCTCACTACATTGATTCGTCCTGTTTACTTGGTTTCAATTTGAATTCAGGGGCGTGGTTACTGGCTTCTACTAGGCTGCAGTAGAAGCCAGGTCTGTAGCTATAGCAACCTTTGCTGGCAGCCTATCAGGAGAGAATGAACAGGTCTGTAGCTATAGCGACCTGAGGAGCTGATGCAGCCCATACAAGAGGGGATATCTAGGAATAGGTAGGACACTGTTAATGGACATCTATTGCAAAATGACTTGTTTTTGCAAGATCTTTAACATAAAAAGCAGCAATCCCTGTAGTGAGACAACCCCTTTAAGCTTTGTGATGGGCTGTATCCACATGCTTCTGATCTACATGATTAATTACTGCAGGTTGGACTGTATACTCATTTTGGCTTTAACTATGATGCAATAAATGTATTTGACTCAACTCTATGTCGGTTTTCATGTCACTATTACTCTCTTTATTAAAATGCCAAATATAAATACTCTTAAAAAACATAATTGATATACCTATGTAGCAAATAAAAGAATAATGTAAACTGTCAAAAAAAGTATCATGAAAGTATTCAAATACTAAATAAGAAAAATACCTTAGTATTGACTAAGTGCATTGTGCTAGTACAGGGGTCAGGAACCTTTTTGGCTGATAGAGCCATGAATGCCATATATAAAAATGTAATTCCATGAGAGCCATATAATGGGGCAGATTTATCAAAAGTGCCTTACTTTTAGACAGTGTAAACTTAGACTAGACAGTCTTAAAGGGGTTTTGCCACAATGTAATGTTGACGTGGGATCCTCCAAAATGGGTATTTAATCACTTTTCTAAATATATGTGATTACAAAAATTGCAGCCTGAGAGAGCTACAGGCTGCCTTACCTGCCCTTAGTTACTTAAAAGCTTCTATTAGATACGACCTGGCAAGAGCTACTGGCCCTTGCGCAGAGCACACTTCTTATCTGATGAAAAGGAGCTGAAGAAGCTTTCAAGGCACCGGGTAGAAATATGTTGTCTTTTGTATACAGAATCCACTAGTTGTAATGTGATTATCTGAGTAGATCCCGGCTTTATCTGATGACAGAGAACATGAAGAAGCTTTCAAGCTGCTGTGGAGAAAGCTGTTGTCTTTTGTATACAGAATCCACTAGTTGTAGTGTGATTATTTGAGTGAACATTTCACACGATCCCTTATGCAGCTCTGTGCTCTGGCCGTGTCTCTCGCTCTTTTAGCTCAGCGTGGCTTGTTTACAATTGCTTCTTAGCAGATAAGGCAGGTCCTAGCAAAACCCCTTTAAAATGCGCCAAATTTATCAAAGTGTTGATAGCAGGTTAGAACTGTCTAGTCTCAGTTTGTACCATCTTTAAGTTGGCTTACTTTTACGCCAGAATTTGGTGCATTTAAGCCACGCCCCCTTTCCGTGAAACCACACCACCTTTTACGAAGCCACACCCGCTTTGTCGGCCGTGGCGCAGAAGCACCTGAAACTGTCTAAAACGCATAGTAAATGTGGCGAAAAGCTGTTTTTTGGCGCAAATTGAGCCAGAATTCTGGCGCAACTGCCTTGATAAATCTGCCCCAATATGTTTAAAACTAAATACAAGTAAATGTGCGCATTTTATGTAAGACCAACACTTTAAAAGTACAATAAGTCTCTGAATTCTTTTTAATAACATTATTATGCTGCTGCTAGCCAATGATGAATAAAGTACTTCTTACCATCAATGAGACTTCTGGTGCTGCATGGTTTTGCTGATGGCTTTGTAGTCTGGATGATATGTGGGGAGGTTAAGCTTCATGTAGGCGTTGAGACTTCAGACACTGGAGGTGACGTACAATGGCATGGCCATGCTGATACGGTCGAAACCAGGCAATATCAATGGCACCGTGCTGATGTTATACCTCAGAGGACCAACCTAGAAGAAAACACAGAACAGATGACATTACACACTATACACGTCCCCTGTTATTAGATACAATCGGACAACACACATTCCCCCATACTAACCTAACCCATCACTGTGGGGAGGAAGTATTTGCGGATCAGGCACCTTAGGTCCCAAGCTCTGTCGATCTTCAGGACTTAAGTAACAGTACGTGGCCCCTGCAGGGCTGCTACAGACCTTTAAGCATGTGGCTATTAGGTCTCCCAAACAGGATAGGCACCCCAGCACCAACTGCAGTTTTTGGTAGAGAGTTATATACCGTATTCTCTCCTTGAACCTTTTGGTATTTTTGGATTGTATTTTGGGGGCCATTGTCATATATGTATAGGTAGGGAGAGAGAGAGAGAGAGAGAAAGAGAGAAGAGAGAGAGAGAGAGAGAGAGAGAGAGAGTGAGAGAGAGAGAGAGAGAAAAGACAGAGAGAGAGAGAGAGGAAAGAAAATGAATAATAGTTCAGAGGTTTGGAAAAATTGGATGACCTCCCTTGTTGTAGGGTCTCGCTTTCTCAGGCTCAGGCTCTGATTCTGCATTCGTGGCTGATGTTTCTTCCACTTTGTCCCTCAGGATCATCCAATCTTCCTTCAGGCTCTTCCTGAATCTTATTGGTAGAAGCTGAGAAGAGAAATAACAGGACACATTATATCCCTCCATGTTCACTGACACAACTAATATATAATATCTAACTATGTAAATGATATGAGCGCTCAGCTGCAGTAGAGGGGATCAGGAAAGCTCTGCATCCTCTGTGCACCTAGATGGACATTTCCACTGTATGCCCAGGGTCCGGTTTATGAAGCGGGTGAATGATACCAGCCTTTCCAGTGCGGTTTTGGAAGACTGAAAAAAAAAAAGTGAGAAAAATCCTCTTTGATATTTTGATACTGGTGTCCTGAACTCAAGTTATAGGGGATACTTAAAGGTTGTTCCCCTGTAAGACTAGACTAATGTCAGAGAATTATCAGAAAGTGGCTGGTTTTTCTAATTACCTGCAGTTTTATTGACTCCTATAATAATGATGTCATAAGGGCTCCAGAGCTGATGATGTCATAATGGGGACTGATCCGACGCTTTGCATGTACGCTTCAGCAATCAAAGATAAATTTGAAACCAGCGAATCATCACGATACCATGAACAAGGGCAAAAATATAAACGCCCGAAACGCCTAGGTCTGATCCCCTGTACCCCCTGTGTCTACAGATGGAATAAAGGTGATATTTTTTTTAAACAGAAGATTCGCTGGTTTCAAATTTATCTTTGATCGCTGAAGCTTGTGTTTGGCTTGGAACTGGGAGCCAGGAATCCGTGCGAGCAACTGCTGTGTACTCCACCTAAGCAGCGAAGCAGGTGCTAAGGATACAACACAAAGTAATGGTGAGCAGCGTTTATTTACATATATATATGTGACTGTTTAAGCTTTCCATGTACATTGCTGCAGAATGTGTTCAGACATGAAAAAGATTTTTTTTATTTATAAGCACTTTCTTTAAAGAAAATAAAATATGCTATAAAATTATCAGATAATATAAACAGATAATACAATATATACAGATATAATACCTCTATACAGCTGCTGTGGGACTGGAGATCAGATGAGGAGCCCTCCCCAAATATCACAGACTAGGGTCCCTCTTTCTCAGGTTCAGGCCCTGATTCTCCATTTGTGGCAGATATTCCTTCCATATTGTCTCTCAGGACAATCCAGTCTTCTTTAATTGTTTCTGAATTTTATAGTTAGAAACTGAGAAGAGAAATAACAGGATACAATATATCCTGCCATATTCACTGACATAACTAATATATAATAACTAAGTATATGAGGGCTCGACGGCAGCAGAGGGGCACAGGAAAGCTCTACAGCCCCTCCGCACATTGATCTATATTTTCATTGTATGCCCATAGAAGAATCCACCTTGAAAATTCCCAACAGTCCATTCTGTGGTCACTAATGCCGTCCATTCTGTGGTTATCTGTGCAGTTTTGTAATACTGAAAAAAGAGAGAAAAATTCATTTGTTTTTGTCCTTTTTGTTCTTCTTAGTTTCCCATGTAGTGATGATAATTCCTGGGCTGCACAAGACTGTTCATATATTCTATGTACTGTTAATTCACTACATTTGGTTCTGGGAAAGCAGAGTGCTTGATGGCCACCATCAAAGCTCCCACATAGGGTGACATTCGAGTCCACAATTGCAGCTCTCTCCAGTTATACAGTAATATATCCTCTGCTTCTACATCTACAGTGACTTGTAAAGGATAGTGACAGCCAGAAACATGAGCAAAGATAGGACAATTTCTAAAATCTGCACGCAGCTGTGGTCTCCGGAGGCGACGTACAATGGCATGGCCATGCTGATACGGTAGAAAGCTGACAGTACCAATGCCGCCATGCTGATGTTATACCTCAGAGGACCAACCTAGAAGAAAATATAGATCATGTGACGTTACACACTATACACGTCCTGTTAGGAGATACAATCAGACAACACACATTCCCCCATATAAATATAAATCATCACTGTGGGGAGGAATTATGTTGGGATAAGGCCCCTTCTGTCACAAAATCTGCAGATCAGCAGGAATTATGTTCCAGTATGTGGCCCTTGCAGGGCTGCTACAGACCTTTAAGTATGTGGTTATTAGGTCTCCCAAACAGGATAGTCACCCCAGCACCAACTGCAGTTTTTGGTAGATAGTTATACACCGCATTCTCTCCTTGCTTCTGATCTCAATATATACTTGACGACGGCCCCTAAAATACAATCCAAAAATGTTACATGTTTATGATAACAGGTGTATAGGATAATGATATATATGTATATATACTGTATACAAAAAGCTGGGCTCCCTTCATCCTGGCACACAGATAAAATATAAAACAGAGACACACCAACGAGGAGGCAACCAGTAACAAAGAGCAAGTGAACAACCAGGGGCCACCCTTGCTTAAGATCATTGATTAAACTTTTGTTGACTATGATGAGCTCCTCATTCATCGAGTCATTCACAGAATGTTAAACAATGAGAAAATAAAATGGATTATGATTAGAAGTGAGAGAAGACCCTGCCTGTTCCTCATGGTCTTCACACCATCTCTACCTGCTTTTTCCTGGTACAAAAAACACAAAAGAGAGGGCTACATACCATATTAAAGGAGTTGTCTCCCTACAGAGTTTCACAGAATGCATGAATGAAGCTGAGAAGAGAAATAACAGGACACATTATATCCCTCCATATTCGCTGACACAACTAATATATAAAATCTAACTATATAAATGATATAAGCGTTCGGCTGCAGTAGAGCGGATCAGGAAAGCTCTACAGCCCCTCCGCACCTAGATGGACAATTCTGCTGTATGCCCATAGAAACAGGGCCATCTTTTCCATTGGGCACATCAGGCAATTGCCTGGAGCCACATGAGTATAGGGGCCCCAGGTGGGGTTTGCTTGTCCCAGGAATACAAGAAACATACCCAGAATCGCATGGTTGGCTTTGCTTATTTTACTGTTTGCATGTTTTTATGATGTGCAAACAAACAAAAACCCATCATGGAGAAGGGAGCCAAAGGCTCCCTGCCTGGCTAATCAGTCTTGTAGGCTGCAGGTTGCCTGACATAAGTGGCGAAATAATATGGGTGGGCTTGAGGATGGCTAGAGGCATGACCTAGTGTAATGTCATGTATTTGGACAGGGCCCACTGCAGTGCTCTGCCTGGGGACCCATAATGCTGTTGAGACTGCTCTGCATAGAAATGCCCAGATTTCTTGTATAATACTGAATTTTATTACGGAATCCATCATGAAAATCCACAACAATCTTCCCGCTAAATGTGAATAAAGCCTAAATGTTGGATGTCATATACTGACCTGGAAATCTCAGTACAGCAGGGTCTGGTTTATGAAGCGGGTGAATGATACCAGTCTTTCCAGTGCAGTTTTGGAAGACTGAAAAAAAGAGAGGAAAATCCTTAGTTCCTCTTTGATATTTTGATACTGGTGTCCTGGACTCAGGTTGTGGAGGATAAGTAAAGGTTGTTCCCCTGTAAGACTAGACTAATGTCAGAGAATTATCAGAAAATTACTAGTTTTTCTCATTACCTGCAGGTGTATTGACTCCTATAATAATGATGTCATAAGGGCTCCAGAGCTGATGATGTCATAATGGGGACTCACCCGACGCTTTCCATGTACATTGCTGCAGAATGTGTTCAGACATGAAAAATAGAGAAATTTATAAGCACTTTCTTTAAAGAAAATAAAATATGCTATAAAATTATTATCAGACAATACAATATATATAGATATAATACCTCTATACAGCTGCTGTGGGACTGGAGATCAGATGAGGAGCCCTCCCCAAATAACACAGACTAGGACCCCCCTTTCTCAGGTTTAGGCCCCGATTCTCCATTGCTGACCGATGGTTCTTCCACATCGCCTCTTAGGACAATCCAGTCTTCCTCAATTCTTCCTAAATTTTATAGTTGGAAACTGATAAGAGAAATAACAGGACACATTATATCCCTTCATATTCACTGACATAACTAATATATAATTAAGTACATGAGGGCTCGACGGCAGCAGAGGGGAACAGGAAAGCTCTGCAGCCCCTCCGCACATTGATATTTATTTTCATGGTATGCCCATAGAAGTGTCTGCCTTGAAAATTACCAACAGTCCTCCCTCTATATGTGAAAAAGGCCTGGATGTAAATCTGGACATCATATACTGATCCGGTATTCCTGATAGAGCAGAGTCTGGTTTATGCAGAAGGTCACTAATGCCGTCCATTCTGTGGTCACTAACGTCGTCCATTCTGTGGTCACTAACGCCGTCCATTCTGTGGTCACTAATGCCGTCCATTCTGTGGTCACTAAAGACGTCCAGTCTGTGGTCACTAACGCCGTCCGTACTGTGGTCACTAATGCCGTCCATTCTGTGGTCACTAATGCCGTCCTTTCTGTGGTCACTATTGCCGTCCATTCTGTGGTCACTAATGCCGTCCGTTCTGTGGTCACTAATGCCGTCCATTCTGTGGTCACTAATGCCGTCCATCCTGTGGTCACTAATGCCGTCCATTCTGTGTTCACTAATGCCGTCCATTCTGTGGTCACTAATGCCGTCCAATCTGTGGTCACTAACGCCGTCCGTTCTGTGGTCACTAATGCCGTCCATTCTGTGGTCACTAATGCCGTCCATTCTGTGGTCACTAATGTCGTCCATTCTGTGGTCACTAATGCCGTCCATTCTGTGGTCACTAATGTCGTCCATTCTGTGGTCACTAACGCCGTCCATTCTGTGGTCACTAATGCCGTCCGTTCTGTGGTCACTAATGCCGTCCATTCTGTGGTCACTAATGCCGTCCATTCTGTGGTCACTAATGTCGTCCATTCTGTGGTCACTAACGCCGTCCATTCTGTGGTCACTAATGCCGTCCATTCTGTGGTCACTAATGCCGTCCATTCTGTGGTCACTAATGCCGTCCATTCTGTGGTCACTAACGCCTTCCATTCTGTGGTCACTAATGCCGTCCATTCTGTGGTCACTAACGCCTTCCATTCTGTGGTCACTAACGCCTTCCATTCTGTGGTCAGCTGGGCAGTTTTGTTAGACTGAAAAAAAGAGAAAAATACATTTGTTTTTGTCCTTTTTGTTCTTCTTACTTTCCCATGTAGTGATGATAATTCCTGGGCTGCACAAGACTGTTCATATATTCTATGCACTGCTAATTCTCTACATTTAGTTCTGGAAAAGCACAGTGCTTGACGGTCACCATGATGGCCATCATCAAAGCTCCCACATAGGGTGACATCCGAATCCACAATTGCAGCTCTCTCCAGTTATACATCCTCTGCTTCCACATCTACAGTGACTTGTAAAGGATACTGATAATGACAAACAGAAATATGACCAAATATAGGACAAATTCTAAAACCCGCACACAACTGTGGATACCGGAGGCGACGTACAATGGCATGGCCATGCTGATACGGAAGAACCCTGACAATATCAATGCCACCACACTGATGTTATACCGCAGAAAAAAAACACAGAACAGATGATATTACACACTATACACGTCCTGTTAGGAGATACAATCGGACAACACATATTCCCCCATATTACTATAAACCATCAATGTGGGGAGGAGTTATGTTGGGATCAGGTCCCTTCTGTTCCAAGATCTGCAGATCAGCAGGAATTATGTTCCAGTATGTGGCCCCTGCAGGGCTGCTGCAGACCTTTAAGTATGTGGCTTTGAGGTCTCCCAAACATGACCCTGTGCAGCGCCTATCTCTGCCGGTCCATCTCACCCCCCATGTCTCCCCAATAATGACTCTGAGACATAGATTGGATGTATTGGCCACAGCAGCCATTTTATTAACATAACATTAAACACAAAACATTAGAAACGAATGAGTATAGCCCCCCGATACCCATTCGACCGCTCATAACCACCTTTTCTAAACAGACCTTCCCAGTTAACACTTGGGGCTGAGGTCCTTGGAGGTAATTACCATAACCCCTGACCCAGCCTGGCGACCATTCTCCAACAGTAGCTTACCCTCAGCCATCACACTAAGCCCAACGGCACCAAAAACCACCTCATGTGGCTCACCACTGTTCCCCTGCTCCCAAGGACCATGCCCTGCGGAGCCCAAACCTTCGCCAGACCGGTCACTTCCAATTAGGAGCCAAGCCGAAACCTGACTCCCCCACCAATATTCACTGACTCCAAGGACCCCCATCCCGCCAGCCACTGCGACACCAGTAACCCCAACGTGAATCCACCATAACCAGCACCTCTAACCTTCCCAAACCCCCAGCAACCACTCACAACAACAAAATGGGAGGGAGGGTGGGACTCACTCTAATTATCTCTGCACCAGACTGTTCCCGCGCGGCGCGGGGCGGCGGTTATATACCCCACCCTCCCCCTATGCGCGTCACCCGTCGCACATCACGCACCGCACGCCGCGCCTCCCTTCACTCTGCCAGGAGCCGGCGCGCCGTGTCATGTGGGGCCTCCCTCCAGGGCTGCGCTCCCACGTCCGGCCCCGCTCTGGATAGTCACCCCAGCACCAACTGCAGTTTTTGGTAGATGGTTATACACTGTATACTCTTCTTGCTTCTGATCTCAATATATACTTGACGACGGCCCCTAAAATACAATCCAAAAATGTTACATGTTTATGATAACAGGTGTACATTACATTGAGATATATATATATATATATATATATATATATAGGAAAGTATGAATAATAGTTGAGAGGGTTGGAAAAGTTGGATGACGTCCCTTGTTGGAGCTATAGAAGAGTAATTTAAGAGCAGCACCAGCAATCCAATGCAATCCGACTCCAGTGTTCCAGGGAATGCAGCAGATGCCACAAAAACAAGTCAGTCCTAACCTGTATTAGGGACTGGAAATCAGCTCAGGAGCCCGCCCCACTGTAGCACAGCATAGGATCCCACTTTCTCAGGCTCAGGCTCTGATTCTCCGTTTGTGCCAGATGTTTCTTTCACTTTGTCCCTCAGGATAATCCAATTTTAATCCAAGTTATTCCTGAATCTTATAGGTAGAAGCTGAGAAGAGAAAAAACAGGACACATTATATCCCTTCATATTCACTGACACAAGTAATATATAATAACTAACTATATAAATGATAGGAGCGCTCAGCTGCAGTAGAGAGGATCAGGAAAGCTTTGCAGCCCCTCCGCACTGGTTTATGAAGCGGGTGAATGATACCAGCCTTTCCAGTGCGGTTTTGGAAGACTGAAAAAAAAAAAAGAGAGAAAAATCCTTAGTTCCTCTTTGATATTTTGATACTGGTGTCCTGGACTCAGGTTGTGGAGGATAAGTAAAGGTTGTTCTCCTGTGAGACTGGACTAATAACAGAGAATTATCAGAAAGTGACTAGTTTTTTGCATTACCTGAGGTTTTATTGACACCTATAATAATGATGTCGTAAGGGCTCCAGAGCTGATGACGTCATAATGGGGACTCACCCGATGCTTTCCATGTACATTGCTGCAGAATGTGTTCACACATGAAAAAAAGAATTGTATTTTTATTTATATGCACTTTTTTAAATAAAATATGCTATAAAAAAAGCATCAGATAATATAAGCAGATACAGTATATACAGATATAATAACTCTATACAGCTGCCAAACAATCCAATCTTCCTCAATTTTTCCTGAATTTTATAGTTAGAAACTGAGAAGAAAAATAACAGGACACATTATATCCCTTCATATTCACTAACATAACTAATACTGTATGTAATAACTAAGTATATGAGGGCTTGGCGGCAGCAGAGGGGAACCGGAAAGTTCTGCAGTGTAAATTTGCATAGTGGATGCCCATAGAAATATCCACCTTGAAAATCCACAGCAGTCCTCCCACTATATGTGTTTAAGGCAGAAGGCCACTAATGCCGTCCATTCTGTGGTCAGCTGTGCCGTTTTCAAAGACTGAAAAAAGAGAGAAAAATAAATTTGCTTTTATCGTTTTTGTTCTTCTTAGTTTCCCATTTATAATGTATCCCCAACAGTAAGGCCAAACCTCTCCTGCTGTCTTCTCCTAGTGGTCACTTCTAATCCCATTAACTTCTTGCTGGGGGCTGGTAATCTGGTTCCCAGGAGAAGGTCAGGAAGGGGCAGTGATGGCGGCATCATACATCCTGCCTGCAGATTGTAGATGACACTGACGGGGACTAGAACAAGAAGTCCAGCACAACTGTCACTTTCAATGGCTGCGGAGGGAACATAGAAAGTGATTTATTGGGCATCTGAAGAGGATTACACTAGACTTCCCCTTTAATCCCAGTCAATAAGAACATGACTTGTAAAGGATAGTGACAGCCAGAAACATGAGCAAAGATAGAATAATTTTTAAACCGCTCACAGAACTGTGGTCTCTGGAGGCGACATACAATGGCATGGCCATGCTGATACAGTAGAAAGCTGACAGTACCAATGCCGCCATGCTGATGTTATGCCGCATAGACCCAACCTAGAAGAAAGCACAGAACATATGACATTACACACTATACACGTCCTGTTAGGAGATACAATCAGACAACACATATTCCCCCATAGTAATATAAACATCAATGTGGGGAGGAGTTATTTTGGGATCGGGCCCCCTTCTGTCCTAAAATCTGCAGATCAGCAAGGATTATGTACCAATATGTGGCCACTACAGGGCTGCTTTTCTCCTGGGTAGGAGGGGTTCATAGATGACCAGCTGAGGGCCCGCACCCTGAGGGCTCCTTTGGTATGGGGCCCTTCCTCCACAGTATAGGCCCCTATCTTTCAATATATACAAACACCTGTAAATTTGCAGCTATTAGGTCACCCACACAGGATAGCCACCCCAGCACCAAGAGCAGTTTGTGGTAGATGGTTATACACCGTAGTCTCTCCTTGCTTCTGATCTCAATCAATCTGTACAATACGTATATGATGACGGCACCTAAAATCTGATCCAAAGATGTGACATGCTCATGATAACAGGTATATATATATTTATATATATTTACAGCCCCAAAAAATAGGAGCATAGCATTCTTGAAAAGCAGAAAAATGTTATTAATTATCATTTATAAGGACTTCCGGGTGCGGAGATTCATGAACGGTCTCTATTTAGATTAGGTACTGCATTACCTGCAGCAAATCCAACTTTATATCTTCTCCACCCCTGCTTTAATCACACACTGCAGTCTTCTACATAAAAGTGAAGAGGTAGTGGATGACCAGAGCCCATAGTTATCACCTGGAGGTTCCAAGTAGAGAGAGCTGCATGTTGTCCTATGGCTTTGGCCGACCATATGGGCCATGAGCCCATCTTACCTTGCTGACAAGCAAGGAGACGGTCCACATAGAAGGTGACCTGCTGCTGATACAGCTGCCCGAGGAGAAAAGTATACTGAGGACAGTGCATCCCCCCGGTCATAGTGGTGAAGAGAGCCGCTGTACCCTTTCAACTGCGCACCCTCGTCGCTATCTTACACATACCTCAAGGGAGTGCCATCTGAAACCTGAGGCCCTGGCAATAACTATGGCTCTTTGAGACTTACTTGCTTTCCGCCTGCGGATTCGCAGATAGAAGATGAGGCAGAGGTGATGGATCTAGGGTGTTTGCCTGCCCTGGTCGAAGGCGACAGCCCCGTCTTGTTGCCCCTTCCTGCCCGTACGAACCAGCTGCCATCTTGATCAGGTCTCGTGGTACATGTCGCCCGGAGCCTTGGATGGTGAGCGGAGCCCAGCTGAGGCCTGTATACCTGCTAACGCTGCAGTGTATATCCACGGCTACAGTGCCTGCATGAAACACCTTGGGAGCTGTGGAGGACCGTCAGCTAGAAACGTGCGACTACCATTGGTGCCGTCACGAAGAGAAAAGACTCTCGGCCTGCTTTGGTCTACCAAGAAGCAGCGGAACTGGTCTGCTGACTAGGTGACTCATCAACACCGTGAGTGGACCATGACCAAGGTTTGGAAGTTGCAGACTGCAGGGTGCACATAAAGGTACTCTACTTCTCACCAAAAATAGACGACTCCGCTGTAGTCTCATCTGGATCTGACTTCCTCCCTCCATACACAGGGGAGCTCTATTTCCCCCAGTGTATGCTTCTTTTCTACAGCCATAACCCTCAGGTGACATGTTTTGATCTCACTCTGTTACTCAGTGCCCTGACTCTGAAAGTGGTGGCTCTGATTGTTGTAACCTGTGGCAGAGTGTGCAGTGCTGAACTACATAGATATAATACTCATTTGCTTCTGATTTCCCTAGGACAGGTGACCACCAACAGGTTCCCCAGGTTATTGCCAGGCATTGGCTATTGAGCGGCAGGTGTTGTTGAGGACACTCAAGTAGTTTTTTTTTTTGTGAGAAGGGTGTCCGGCATATATGCTTTGCTCAGTTGTCCCATTTGCATGTTTAATATATTGAGTGAACTTCTCCTATTCAGATACCTGGTGTTTGAATAGGAGTATAGTTTTGGTGTGTATGATCATTGGAGAGTCACAAATTCCATAGATAGATTGTATACTTTTTATATGGCAGTGCATGACACTTTTTCATAGATTCATCTCATGTTAACTTCTACTTCACTCAACACGGAGATAGCTGGAGCTGATATATTACCCATAACTATCTTGAACCATGCTCCCATAAACTGTCACTGAAAAAACCCATGCCTGTCCAATAGATCTAGGTCATGGCAATTTCCTTCCCACTTCTACATATCAGAAGAGTTTCAGGAATTTCTAAACGTTCATTGCAAGTGATTACAGTGAGACAATGAGGCACAGAAAGAAGACACCCCGTTAATGTGGATGATGGTGAAACCAGTCATCTGGGAACATACGGTTGTGTTCAAACATGTACACAGCCCGGAAGAATTTTTGCTTTCTTGGCCTTTTTTCATAGAATATGAATGATAACACAAAAATTTTTTTTCCCACTCATGGTTAGTGGTTGGGTGAAGCCATTTATTGTCAAACTACTGTGTTTTCTCTTATTAGATCATAATGACAACCAAAAACATCCAAATGACCCTGATCAAAAGTTCACATACGCTGGTGATTTTGGCCCAATAACATGCACAGAAGTTGACACAGATGGGTTTGAATGACTACTAAAGGTAACATCCTCACATGTGACCTGTTTGCTTGTAATCCATGTGTGTGCATAAAAGCTGAGTGAGTTTCTTGGATCCAGACAGACTCTTGCATTTTTCATCCAGCCACTGACGTTTCTGGATTGTGAGTCATGGGGAAAGCAAAAGAATTGTCAACTGTTCTATGGGAAAAGGTAGTTGAACTGTATAAAACAGGAAAGGGATACAAAAAGATATCCAAGGAATTGATAATGTCAGTCAGCAGTGTTCAAACTGTGATTAATAAATGGAAAATCAGAGGCTCTGTAAAAACCAAACCACAGTCAGGTAAACCAACAAACATTTCGGCCTCAACTGTCAGGAAAATTGTTCGGGATGCAAGAAAAACCCACAAATAACATCAGCTGAAATACAGGACTCTCTGAAAACCAGCATTGTGGCTGTATCAAGATGCACAATAAGGAGGAACTTGAAGAAAATTGGCTGCATGGTTGAGTCGCCAGAAGAAAGCCATTACTGCACATATGTCACATAGTATCTCACCTACAATACGCCAAACAGCACAGAGACAAGCCTCAAAGCTTCTGGAACAAGGTCATTTGGAGCAATGAGACCAAAATCGAACTTTTTGGCCACAATCATAAACGTTACATTTGGAGAGGTGTCAACAAGGCCTATGATGAAAGGAACACCATTCCTACTGTAAAGCACGGAGGTGGATCACTGACGTTATGGGGATGTGTGAGCTACAAAGGCACAGGAAACTTGGTCAAAGATGAAGGAAAGATGAATGCAGCACGTTATCGGCAAATACTGGAGGGAAATTTGCACTCATCAGCCCGGAAGCTGCGCATGGGACATACTTGGACGTTCCAACATGACAACAATCCAAAACACAAGGCCAAGTCAACCTGTCATTGGCTACAGCAGAAGAAAGTGAAGGTTCTGGAGTGGCCATCTCAGTCTCCTGACCTGAATATCATTGAGCCACTCTGGGGAAATCTCAAACGCACAGTTCATGCAAGAGCCCAGGAATTTACAGCAACTGGAGGCTTTTTACCAAGAAGAATGGGCAGCTTTACCATCTGAGAAAATAAAGAGTCTCATCCACAATTACCACAAAAGACTTCAAGCTGTCATTGATGTTAAAGGGGGCAATACACTGTATTAAAGGGGTTTTGCCAGGACTGAGTTCCTGACCTCCTTATCAGCATGGGAGTAGAATATAAACAAATCATGCTGAGTCATGAACACTGCAGGGGTGAGAGGGATGGGGGGAGTAAGGAGTGAGGAATAAGGGAGCATCTCAAAACTTAACTCAAATAATAACTTTACAACAGTTGATTCTCTATACAGCAGACACAGGCTCATACACTGCACATTTCTCCACAGCCCCTTGAAGCGCATTCATTTTCCCTGTCATCATATAAGAAGTGTTTCACGCAAGCGCAGCCTGTCAGCAATTCTGGTCGTGTCTAATGCAAACTTTCAGGTAACTAAGGGGGACTGAGTAATGCTGTAGCTCTCACAGGCTTCACTTTTTGAAATCACATATATTTAGAAAAGTGATTAAATACCCATTTTGGAAGATCCCACGTCAACTTTACATCGTGGCAAAACCCCTTTAAGAACTGGGGTGTGTGAACTTTTGATTATCGTCATTTGGATGTTTTTGGTTGTCACTATGATTTAAAGAGAGAAAATACAGTAGTTGGACAATAAATGGCTTCACCCAACCACAAACCATGAGAGGAAGAAAAGGTTTTGTGTTATCATTCATATTCTCTGAAAAAAGACCAAGAAAGCACACATTCTGCTGGGGTATGTCAACTTTTGAGCACAACTGTATAATGAACTACGGTAGGAGGATAAAGTACAAGGCTTTGATTAAAAAATTTAGAGACTTGTGTTCCACCCTAAGGGAGGCTCAAAACAGACACGCACACTCCCCTTCCCTCTGCGAAGGAAAAGTTTTTTGAGGCGCAGGGGCTGCTAGACAGATTTTTACACGCAAACTAAAATTGCCCAAAATAAATTCTCTAGCTGGGGAAACAGACAAGGTACCTTATTGGCTAATATAACAAAGCAATGGAAACCTAGGTCCCCTATTTCAGCCATTAAATGCCCCTTGACTGGGAAACCTCACACACCCTGGAGAAATAGAACAAATATTTGTAGAGTAGTATGAGTCTCATACACGTCTTACAGACCCATATCTTTATTGAATCAGGATTATCAGTTGTTAGCCAAAACTATTGCAAACACACTCCAACATTTTTTCCAACTATTTCTCATCCCTTTCAGTCTTGTTTTGTATCAAACAGAGATTCTTCCAGAAACCTCAGAGTGGCAACCGTAGCCATTTTAGCTGCTCAGGAACAAGAACACCCAGTATCTATGTTACTAAGTCTAGATGCTGAAAAGGCTTAAGGTAAAGTTTCTTGGCCATTCCTGAATGACGCTTAAGCCCCGTTCACACGGCTTATTTGTCCGCGGATTGGCGCCGTACTCCGCGCCAGATTTGCGCTGCAGTACGGCGCCAATCCGTCGGGAGTAATTACGGTAATCCACTGCTCTCATAGAGAACAGTGGATTCCGTCGCTTCTCCCCGCTCGGCGAATCCGCCGCGGGGGGAGAAAGTGACATGCACATTATTTACGGCCCCGCCCCCGTCCCGCCCCTTATTCACGCCGGATTTGCGAGCACAATCCGGCTCACAAATCCGCCGTGAATAAGCCGTGTAAACACTGCCTTACACGTAGGGGGTTTGACTCTCTATTTCTGAATTTCCTAGACCACTTACACCTCAATGCCTCTACTACCCTTATCGTCAATGGACAAATTTGCAAACAATAGATTTATTTCGAGGAGCTAAACAGGGATGCCCGCTTTCATCCATCCTATTATCTCAATAGATCCGTTGCTTTGTCTTATTGCCCAGTCTCCAATATTTAAGGGAATTAAGAAAGATGCTTGTTAGATTAAACCCACGGCATACATGAGCGATTTGCTTCTAATGATAGCGAAACCAAAGCACCTCTTAGCTTATGTTCTACAGGAAATTAGAGAAAAGGGTGCCCTCTCGGGTTAGAACATTAATGTTGGCAAGAGCGAGGGACTGTTGTTGAATGAAAGGGCCGGCCAGTCTTCAGCCCATCAGATCTGTTGGTGCTCCTTGGCATTTAAATATTTAGTTGTATAACTCCCTAGAAATCCGGTTCATATTTATGCTGACAACATAAATCAGTAAATTACTTTTTAAGCATGGGAACACCCCCGTCTCTTAAAAAGATGAGAAGCCTGTAATCGTCATCATAGGTCGACCTCAACTATGAGAAACAAAATGAGGAAACAAATCCAGAAAATCACCTTTATGATTTGGAAAGAATTTATTTGCAAATTATGGTGGAAAATAAGTATTTGGTCACCTACAACCAAGCAATATTTCTGGCTCTTACAGACCTGTAACTTCTTCTTTAACAGGCTCCTCTGCTGTTCCTCTTGTGCCCAATTCTGTAAATGTATTTGAAAATTTGAGTATAAATTAGGTTTTAAAAAAAAAAAAAAAAAAAAGAGGCTCCACTGTCCTCCACTCATTACCTGTAGTAATGGCACCTGTTCAGGCCTCATCAGTCAGAGAGCGCCTGAGTATAGGTAATGTTCCCACTTCATACTGCCTACGCTTCTGGTAACCAGTGGGGGTACAGTTTGCCCTTACTCTTAAGAGCAAAGAAGCCATCTCTGTTCCCCACATGGAATCAGCCAGGGACCTCCAGCATCTGTGTCACCAGTACGAGACAGTAGGCTAAATAACACTAGTCTACAAGCTGCCTCCTACCTGCATTAAATATTCTCATATATCTCAATCCATTCATTTCCTACCTTTCATGTTCATGGTTGTGGGTGGCTGGAGCTAATCACAGCTGCCCTCTGGGACAACACCAAATTTTTATTGGATAATGCGTAACGTACATGGGTCATTGTGAGGTCAGGAAGTAAACTTCCCTCCTTTTAATCAAGTAGTCAGCTAGCTAATTGCAGAAACCCTTTTCTCGAAGAAGATGGCTAAGGCTCTGTCTACACTGCACAGAAAAACATCCGTTTTTTCAGTGTTTTATCGTTTTCTAAAATCGCTGAAAAAAATACTGAAAGCAGCTCCCATAGACTTCTAATGTAAAACCCTCCTGCTGTCTACACTGAGCTTCTTTTTTCTGCTCTTTTTTTTTTACTGCTCGTCTATTGCAACATGTTCTAAACGCCAGAGTTGGGCAGAAAATTTACTACAGGAGTCTATGGAAAGCGCCGGACGTCTTTTGGCGCATTTGGCTGCGTTTTTTGCCGTGATATTTCAATGAAAACCCTCCCAGGAGACCCAAGTCCCACCTATAGTGGGTGTAATAAAGGTCATATACTATCAAATTTTCATACAAGTCCAATGTGTCCTTGTTCGTACCGTTCATAATAAAATGATCATGCTTTGGTCGCTAACGATTTTTGCGCAATACTTTTTTTTTTACAGATTTTGGTGCTAATAAAGTTATCTCGCTTTTGACGCTAAAAATACATTTTTTTCAATGGATTTGTGTGCTAAAATCCTTTTCTTTACAGATTTTGGCACTAATAAAGTTGTCTCGCTTCTGACGCTAAAAATACTTTTTTTTAACAGATTTTGGCACTAAAGTAGTTTTTTATACGGATTTTGGCACTATTAAAGTTCTCGCTATTGTCGCTAAAGATATGGTTTATTACAGTCTTTGGCACTAAAATACTTTTTTTATGGATTTTGGCACTACTAAAGATAACTCGCTTTTGTCGCTAAAAATCGGGGGGGAGGGGGGTTCAGATTTTCTAGATTTATTAGCACCAAAATCAGTAAAAACATGGATTTTAGCACCAAAAAACGTAAAAAAAAAAACCGTATTTTAGCAACAAAAAATTTCTTTTTAGCGACAAAAGTGAGATAACTTTATTAGCAGCAAAATCCATAAAAACAGTATTGTAGAGCCAAAATCCATAAAAAAAAGTGTTTTTAGCGACAAAAGCGGGATAATTTTAATAGCGCCAAAATCCATAAAACGACTACAAGATGACATATAAATGCAATAATGTGCTTTACATCCCCTTTTGTAGGGCAGAGTTACATCCAGTGGCTTAATTTATTCATACATTAAAAAACGGACTTGAAGACAAGCAAAAAATGTGTGTAAAAAAACGGCCATTTTTTCAGCTGCTTTTGACAGGCAGTGGACAGAAAACTCAGTTTCATGAATGTTTTTAGTAATTCGTTTTCAGGTTGTTTTTTGTCCACTGCAGGGGAGACAGAGCCTAAAAGAAAAAAAGATGAGGAGCATTGTACTTTTCAGCAGGAATGGTCAGAGGAATTCGCCTTTGTGGAGAGCAGGTTCTGCAGTGTGTCTAATATGCAATGATAAAACTGCATCGATGAAGCAATCAAATATAAAGTGACACTTCGACACACGCCATGCATCGTGATTGCAAGGTATGCTGTTGTGACACACTACGTGAGGAAAGTCTTGCTGTTTCGCCTATGAAAGGGACAACAAGAGGGGAGGATTTATTCAAGTCTTTCACTGAGCTGGCTAAAGAGGTGCTAAACAGGGATACCCCCTTTCAGCTCTCCTGTGTGGTGTAGTATAGAGGATCTGTCAGCTCTCCTGTGTGGTGTAGTATAGAGGATCTATCAGCTCTCCTCTCTAGATCCGTTGCTTTGTCATATTACCCAATCTCCAATATTTAAAGGGGTTGTCTCATCTCAAAGTTTCATAGGCTGCATGAATGAAATAATGCTGCGTTGCTCTGTCACTTCCTGGTCAAGCTGTCTGTAATTAGCATAAGAGCTCCATGTATTCAGAACTCTTCTAATTATATAAATCTCATTCTGTAAGGACCAGGTATGCTTATGATGTAAAGTAACAGCAGTAATTACTGCCTTTTGTCTGAAAGATCAGATAACAAACAAGCTCTCACTGTCCGGAGTTCTGTGTTGGTTGAACTGGGTGATGGCATCACTCCATGCTATCATATAGAACAAACAGCAGGGGGGGAGAAGTACACAGGTCGGTCACTTGGGAACCAGAGAGAGCACAGAAGGTGATAAAATCACTTGTAGCTCCTTAACAAAAAAAAATGAATGCAATATATTTGGAAAACGTCTTCCCTACATGTTGAAAGCTAATCTTTGTAGCGAGACAATCCCTTTAAGGGAATTAAGAAAGATACTTATGAGATTAAACTCACATCATACGCGGACTATTTGCTTTTAATGATAGCGAACCCAAAGCAACACAGCTTATGTACTACAGGAAATTAGAGAAAAGATTGCCTTCGTGGGTTATGATATTACTGTTGGCAAGAGCGAGGGACGGTTGTGGAAAGGGCCGGCCGGTCCTCAGCCCCAGATCTGTTGGTGCACCTCGGCATTTAAATATTTAGGTGTATTTCTCTCTAGAAATCCAATTCGTATTTATGCTGACAACATAAATCAGTATATTACTTTACTACAGCGAACTTTTAAAGCATGGGAACACCTCCCGCCTATATTTATGGGATGGACAGAGCTCTTCAAAATGGTAGAAACTCCCATATTACTTTACTTATTTCATATGTTACCATTATACCTTAGACTTAAAGAATAAAAGTTAATCAAAACTCTATTTAGAAACATTAGATGAGGAGGGAAGAGGACACGTATTCCATTCCATATTCTCCAACAGACCATAATTGTGCATACACTACACAAAAATAAAAAAAACCTACACATTAGGTATCTACACGACTGTAATAACCTATAGAATTAATATAACATGTTATATAGTGTGAAATATGAATGATGTAAAATAAAAATTTGTAAACTTAAACTATGCTCCCCAAAAACACAACTTCTCTAGCACAAAACACTATATTTATAAACATTAGATGAGGAGGTAAGAGGACACGTATTCCATTCCATATTCTACAACAGACCACATTTTTTGTGGTTTAGTGTTCTCAAACATGAAATATTATAATTTAGCAGCATTAGGTCCATACATCACAGACTGGTTACAAAACACTGAAGTATTTACTGACTGTCATCTAGATAATCTGTTTTTATCTGTGATGTCACTCCTAAGCTTCTTGCACGTTTCATATGATTTGGCTCCTTTAGCTGTTCGTCCCAATGTGTTCCTGATGCCAGTGTGGCGTGCTTGGAAGAAAATCAGGCAAATAAAAAGGTTTATCCCCAGATTATTCTCTTTTGTACATAATCCAGGTTTCCAAAATGGAGCTCTGCATGGCATGTTCAAGAGGCTACACATCGGAGGAGTCCCCATTATAACATCATCAGCTCTGCAGCCCTTATGACATCATTATTATAGGCAGTGGCGTAGCTATGGGGGTCGCACTTGCGACCGGGCCCCTGAGAGAGGGGGGCCCACGCCCTCACCACTCAGCTAGGATTGCTAGGCATCAGACACTGCCCGACGCCACTGAAGGCAAGGACCGCCCGCAGCTGCACTGTGAAGCCTCACTACAGAGAGCGCCCAGTGCGAGGTGGCACGTGCTGCTGAGCAGCACTGAGTGAAGAAGCCGCTGAACAGACAGTAAAACTCTCCCTCCCGGGCTCTGCTTTCTCCCTCCCCTCATCCCCCCTGTTACAAAGCTCCGGAGAGAAACCACGAGGGAGGGGGAGAGTCGGCACCTACAGCCCCCACATCGCAGCAGAGCAAGAAGAGGAGGAGGCTATGGGTCAGGTCAGCATTAGATCGTAAAGTGGCAGCAGCACAATCTCACTATGTGCACTGGAGAATAGGAGGTTACAGGTCAGCAGTCAGAGTCCATTCACTGGCAGCTAGCAGAGCATTTGAACATGGCTCATACTGTTTTTGGCTCCTGCTCTAGTGTCCCCCTGTCTTCTCTCCCCTGCAGGGCTGTGTGACCAGATACATAGAGCTGAGAGGTGAATTGCTCTAGGCTGGGTTCATGCTGTGCTGCGGGACCTTCTGGGACCTCTGTTGGGATATCTGAAAAACATATCCCAACAGATCCCACAACGTGTCCATAGGGGACAACAGGGCAAACACGGTCACGTTTGAACTACGTTTGCTCTGTTTTTTTAACGTAAAGGGTATGTTCTGCGCGCTGTGCAAGACACCGGGTGTTTTAGAAGCACGCTCTAGAAGCAGCAGCTCACAGTTAGTCACAACAAAGGTACACTATATATACATATACAAACACATTACAGGTGTATGTGTGTATGTATGTCTGTAACGTGTATACCTTATGTTTCATGATACCAGCTGGTGTGGCAGACATGCTGGGACTTGTAGTTCCACAGAAGCTGCTGTGCGACTTCAAGTAACACCATACTGCACTAGATGTCCTTTAAAACTTTAAGCATATGTAATGTGGATATTTTAGCCATTTTACAAATAAAAGGATAAGACGGTTAAAAAAATTTACACATAATTGGTATCGCTGCATCTGTAAAAGTCCAGTATATTAAAATATAACATCGTCACTGTATGGCGGTAATCGGGTTTTTAGTGTAATGGTTTATATTCAGCAACAGTACATTGGTTTTATTCAGTCTCTTTATGGTGGTGATGTGGCGGTATTATTTGGCCTTTGTATATTGTTTTTATTTGCCAATATCTATCTTCTTATTGTTTTTTCGGTCCATGACATACAAACAGTATGTGGCAATATTTTTTGGTCCATATGTATGGTGGTGTTAGTCACTTTATAGTGGTGAAAAATGGTGATATGTGGCGGTATTATTGGTCTTGGCATAGTGATTTTGTCAGTAACAGTATGGTGGTATTAGTCACTATATGGTAGTGGCATGTTGTGGCTTTCTTTGGTCTTTGTATAATGTTATTGGTATCATTGGTCTTGATATATTGATTAGTCACTATATAGTAGTGCCGTTTTTTGGCCCTTGTACACGCAGTGACCTGCAGAATACAGATAACATCAATTAAACTGTACGCTGTAAACTAACAAAAACTAAACCCAAAAAAACAAAAGTACAATTGCATTTTTTTTCCTGTTCACCCCACAAGTATTTTTTTTTTTGGGGGGGGGGGGGAGGGAGGGAAGGGCAATGGGGGGCAGATGCTTTGGATGCATAATTTGTTTTTCTTTTATTCCACTACCTGGTCCAATTTAAAATTTTCTTGTACGCAACAATCCCTTTAAATAGAAATTTCCCGCAGCACGCTACACCGCAGATATCCCTCACACCAAGTAGGGAACCTGTTGTTAAAAAGTATTGGTCCACAGCCATTATCCAGGGGTAGCGGGGCCCCAAGCTTAAGTTTTGCACCCGGGCCTATGAGTCTTTAGCTATGCCCCTGATTATAAGAGTCAATAAAACTGCAGGTAATGCGAAACACCAGTCACTTTCTGGTAATTCTCTGTTATTAGTTTAGTCTTACAGGAGAGCACCCTGTCTATCTAGGTGCTGTAGAGCTTTCCTGAACCCCTCTGCTGCCGACAAGCGCTCATATCATTTACATAGTTAGATATTATATATTAGTTGTGTCAGTGAATATGGAGGGATATAATGTGTCCTGTTATTTCTCTTCTCAGCTTCTACCTATAAGATTGAGGAAGTCGGAAGGAAGATTGGATGATCCTAAGGGACAAAGTAGAAGACACATCAGCCACGAAAGAAGAATCAGAGCCTGAGCCTGAGAAAGCACGATCCTATGCTGTGCTACAGTCCCTCGGCAGCTGTATAGATGTATCCGTACATATTATTTTGTATCAGATTATATTAAATAAAAACTCTATATAAATAAATGTAATTTTTTCCTTTATTTTTTTCCATACTGAGCAGAGATGTTCACAGATGGACAGGATCTGGTTAGGTTCTGTGATAGGACAAGGAGTAAAGATTTAGCTACTTAAAATGGCATAAGGAGGGGAGCGGGTAGAGAAAGGGTTAAGTAACACAATGGGTGACATGTATGAATGGGGCTTTGCCACTTTGGCATACTTTGAGCCAAACAAATTGTCACAGCCCTGTTCTAAAGATGTATGAACCGTCGTACACCAAAACGTGGTGCATTGTCCGCCCAACACGACACTTTTGAATGCGCCAGTTATGCGGAGACGTGCTGTGCCAAAAATGCACCAAAGTTTGAGCAAAAACTGTTGTACAAATCCATACCAGTTTCAATGTGGCGCGGCTGAGACGGAACACATTCATAAAGTGCAGACACTTTCATACAGACTGTCGGATCGCACACTATTAACCCCTTAGCGACCTTAGACGTATCCATACGTTCAGGTCGTTTGGGGGTTCACGCACCTGGACGTATGGATACGTCCTCGAGGATCGCGCGAAACTCTAAAGCAGAGTTCGTGATCGCGATCGGAGCGGGGTGTCAGCTGTATATTAAAGCAGACAGCCGCAGCGTCGGCCGACCCCGATCGCTGGGGGGGGCCGAGGGGCGGTAACCCTTAATTATAGACCACATCGGGGTAGCAATAACTATGGTAGCGCAGGAAGAGAATCGTCCTCCTGCGTCTCTGTCGGCGGCAGCAGCGCAAGGATGGGCGATCACGTGCTGCTCCTGCCCTCTGACCGGACAGCCAGGAGGGTATAGAATGCCTTCCGGGGTGTCTGTGAGTCCGTGCCGGCCGTGCACTGTGGGTTGACCCGGCATCGTGGACTGACAGTTACCATAGGAACCAGTATAGCAACAAGCTATGCACTGATTCCTATTGTTGAGAGATTAAAGATCTCCTCATTCAAAAACCCCTATGGGAAAAGTAAAATTAAAAATGTGAAAATAGTGAAAAAAAAGTGAAAAAAAAAGTGAAAAAACAAGTAAAACACAAACACGAAAAAATTAAAATAAAAATCGTACATCGCCCTTTTCACCCTTTACAAATGCCAATCGCCTCAAAAAAAGATGAAAAAATAATAAAGTACCCATATTTGGTCATGCCGCGTGCGTAATGACACCTGCCCTATAAATCTGACATTTTAATTAACCCGTACGGTGAACGCCTAAAAAAAAAAAAAAAAAACAATCACAGAATTATGATTTTTGTTCATCCGCAGCACATAAAATGGAATAAAAATCGATCAAAAACACCTATAAACGCAAAGTTATGTACCAATTAAACGTCAGTTCATCCGCACAAAAAGTCCTTTACAGCTCTGTTACGGAAAAATAAAAAAAATGTATAGCTCTCAGAAGATAGCGATGCTTAAATATTTGTTTTACACACTAAAAAAACACTTTTCTTTCTTTTTTAAAGTGCTTCATACATAAAATAAAACTCATATAATAGGGTAGCGCCATGAAATCGTTGCGACCAAATGAGTAAGCTAAAACTTATCACGGATACTGCACGGTGAGACCTGTTAAAATAAAAATAACAAACACTACTAGGATTGCAGTATTTTCTCCCCTGGCTCCAAAAAATGGATTTACTGAGCATTCAAAAAGCATTGTCACCCCAAAAAATGATACTAATAAAAACGTCAAACTCATCTCGCAAAAAACAACTCCCTAAACAGCTCCAAGCACAGAAAATTTAAAAGGTACTGTGCTCTCGACTATGGACGATGCTAAAAACGTATTTTCCTGGTTGAATATAGTGTTTTTAATGGTATAAAGCAGTATAACATAAAAAAAATATACAATTGGGTATCGGTGTAAATCGTATGGACCTGTGAGTAAGCTACCATGTCATATATTTACCGTACAGTGACGCTATAAAAAATAAAAATTAAAACAATACCAGATGGCTGTATTTTGTTCAAAAACATCTCAGAAAAAAAATAAGCAATCTTATGCAACCCATAATGGTTACCAATAAAACTTACAACTACATCCCGCAAAAACAAGCCATACCACCAGCTCTGCACACAGAATATAAAAAAAGGTTATGGCTGTCAGAATAGGAACAACATAAAAACGCTTTTTTTTATAGAACGTATTTCTCTGTGTAAAGTTAAATAAAACAGAAAAAAACTATATAAAATCTATATCATTGTAATTGTACGAGCCCATAGTAATGTTGTCACCATCATTTACACTGCACGGCGAATGCTGTAAAATTGAACTCAAGAAACACAATGACCGAACTGCGTTTTTCCCCCCATTTTCATTGGACCAATGATAAAAAAAACTATGGAACACCTGTGCATTCCAAAATGCACAGTACACCCTAGATGAGGATCCCTGATGGGTGTTGAATCCAAAAGGGCAGGGACTTCTGGAAGGTTTCGCCTGTTCTGATACTGTGGGGCTTTGCAAATGCGATGGCCCACAAAATCTGCGTTCCAAAAGCAAATACCGCTTCCCTCCCTTATACGCCTCTTCCATGCGCCCAAACAGCAGTTTACCACCCACATGTAGGTATTGCCGATAATTGGAAAGAAATTTCTTAACTCAAAGTTTAGGGTTGGTTTTTCCAGGTTTCCTTTTATATATGAAATTTTTTAAGCTAAAATTGCAGATTATTGAAAAAAATGTTTTAAAGTTTTCACTGCCTTTTGCTAAAAAAATTTGTGAAATAACTCCTGTGGGGTCTATATACTCAATGCACCCCTGGATATATTGAATTAAGAGGTGTAGGTTTCACAATATGCGGTCTATTGTAGGGGTGTTTATTAAGGTTTTAGCACCTTTAGGGTGTCCCAAACTGAAATGGCGCCTCAATAAAATAGTATTGAAAATGAGTCACGAGTATAGTAGGTGCTCGCCTATTCTGGGGCTTCTTGGGTGAGTCTAATAATTGCACTAGGGCACATTTGGGATAATTCTAAAAACACGGCAGACCTGGGGGAAATGATATTTATGTTGCACTTTACTTGGTCACATTATACCGTATTCCAGTGAATATAATGGATAAAATATTGTAAAATCTGCAAAAAAGTGAAATTTAGAAATTTCACTCCACTTTGCTTTAATTTCTGTGAAATATCTCGATGGGTTATCAAACTTCCTAAATAGTGTTGTATATATGGTTAAGGGGTCTAGTTTCTCAGATGGCGTCACTTATGGGGTATCACTTACATGCAGGCCCCTCAAAGCACGCAGAACTGGAGTGGTCCTAAAAAAATGTATATGGCAAATTTTCTTGCAAATGTGAGAAATTACTATAAATTTCTAAGCTCTAATGTTGTAAACAATAAAAAAAAAAAAAGGAAAAGACATTTAAAAAATTTCGCAACATATAGTGGACATTTGGTAGTGCTAGTTAATAAATATTTTGTGGTGGAAATAAGTATCTGTCTTGCACGGCAGAAATTTTGCAACTTTCAAATCGCAAATTTTCCAAATTTTCATGAAATTTTGATATTCTTCACAAACAAACAGGATTGTATGGATAAAAAATTTCTTACTACTTAAAGCACAATGTGTCACGAGAAAAAATCTCTGAATCACATGTAATAGAATGTATATGTGTCAAAAGTTATTCTTACATAAAATGGACAAAGTCCAGATTTCAAAAATAGGGCTGTGTCAGGAAGGTCAAAAACAGCTGGGTCTTAAGGGTTAAAAACATAAGATAGAACTGGCCAGTGGGCGCCAGGATTATAAATGTCCCAATGTGCGATTTGATGGAGGGTCATAATGTGCACTGGTGTTTAGGTTTTACTTGTATTCAAAGTAATCATGTACTTTTAGACACATAAAGTGATCCTTCAACAAACATATTATTGCTTGCTTGGGGCGACCATTAGATTTGAAACCATAAATGGAAAAAGGACTATTAGGTTCTGAAGTCCCTAACTGTCCATAATTAATTTAAGTTTAAAGAAATGAAGCAGATAAGTAATCGGATAAAGCGCATCCTTCCATATAACATCAGAAAGAGCTGCGGTGGCCCCTGGAAGCTGGAAATCACTTTCTATGTTGAGGACAGTAACCTTTTGGTTCATAAACTTTATACATAATGTACCCAGAAAAAAAAATGGGACCTCACCTGGTATCCAAAGGAGCCGCTCATCCTGGCACATGTAAGACCAGTACAGGACATGTAGTACCGCACTGTACTGTAGAGAGGCTACTAGACCACCAATCACTGCATGCACCTCACTAACACATGTAAGAGCAGCACAGGACATGTGGTACCGCAATGTACTGTAGAGAGGGGTATAGAACACCAATCAATGCATGCAACTGCACTAACTATATGTAAGAGCAGTAAAGGACATGTAGTAAGAATGTACTGTAGATCGAGGGACCCAACTAGATCACCAATCCAATGTATGTACTCACTAAATTTTTGTAAGTGCAGTACCGCGACATGTAGTTACCGCACTGCCACTGTAGAGAGGCGCTTACTAGACCACCTATCATGCATGCCCCTCATTAATAACATGTAAGAGCAGTACAGGAACTGTAGTACTGACTGCATTGTAGAGAGGCGATACTAGGCGCAATCACTGCATGCACTCACTAATACATGTAAGAGCAGTACAGACATATAGTACCGCACTGTACGTAGGGAGGTGCTACTAGTACCGCCCAATCACTGCATGCCACCTCAACTAATAAATGTAAGAGCAGTTCAGGTCATGTTGTTACTGCACTGTACTGTCAGAGAGGCGCTACAAGACCACAAATCATTGCACGCACATCACTTAATAATGTAAGGACGGTCCAGGACATGTGAAGTACCGCACTGTACTGTAGAGAGGGGAATTCAGAAACACCAGTTCTACTGGGGGGGGGATTTGAAATGCACTAATAAGTAAAAAATGCATTTAAATATTTTCAGATTGTTTTTTAACATGGAGGATTATGCACGGAGATTGAATAAAGCAGCAGACATATTCAAACAGGATACTAGTAACATTATTGATGATACCAATGGTGCATAGTTGCATAAAGAACTTTGTACTAACAATATAAGATCTAACCTCACAAGAGACGAGAAAATAGCCCTTCAAAATTTAAAGGACAACACTAGAATTCTGGTTAAACAAGCAGACAAAGAAGGAGCAGTAGTCCTCTTAGACAAGGACTTATATTACAGAGAGTTAATGTCTATGTTACAGGATGCTTCTTGCTACAGGTCTCTGAAAGGGGATCCCACAAATGATTTCAGAATGGATTTGGAGAGGGTGTTAGAATGTGGAGTGTCACAAGGAGTTATTTCTAAACGCATAGCTGAGAAAATGAATATTAAAAATCCAGTGACACCCATATTCCATTGCTCTTCAATAAAATCACAAGGACACTCTTTCCACCTGCTTTTCGGCCCATTGTCTCAGGAATTGGATCCTTAAATAAGGAGCTGGGGACGAATGGGCGATCTTGCAGTTTACAACCCCTGGTGTTTGATTCTAACGGGTTTGAGGGAACGAAGCACCTATTTATGCTTCGGAGTCTATGCTGTTGGCCGACTGGGGGTCCTGCTTTTATTCGTGACGTTGTCGGGGTCTATACCCTCCAAGCATCCCACACGACCAGGCCCTCCCAGTCTTGAAAGATTTTTTGGACAGATATAGTGATTTTTCACCACAAAAACAAAATTTTCTGGTTTTCGCAGTAGAATTTTTACTGACTCACAACTTCTTCATGTTTGATTGTCAATTTTTTCTGCAGACATACAGGGCTTCCATGGGAGCTAGATTTTCGCCAACCTTGGCGAATATTTACATGTCAGCATGGGAGGAGAAGTTTTTATTTAATTCAAATCATCCTTTTGTTAGTTCATTGAAATGGTATACACATTACATAGACGATTTACTTTTTATTTGGGTAGGAGACAGTTCCACATTAGAAAATTACACAACTTACATCAACGATAATAACATGGATGTACGTTTCACTTTTGAGCATAATATGGAGTCTCTTAACTATTTGGATGTGACAGTTATGGGACAAGAAGGTGTGATACGGTTAATCGTGTTCAGGAAAACATTGAATGGAAACTCCTATTCTGTAGAGCAGATTCTGCCACCCCCTCATGTGGTGAATAATATACCGGTTGGAGAACTTATACGAGTGAAACATAATTGTTCACTCACGGAAGATTTTATAGTTCAACAAAAAATCACATGAGATAAATTGAGACTTAGGGGCTATTCTGACAAAGTATTAAATAAGGCTGTCGAGAAAGTGAGTAGCATTGAAAGCTCCAAGCTATTCAAACAGAAGAGGATGTTAAAAAATACACAATATAACTACTTTTTCCACCAATTATAGTAAACAGTACAACAAAATTGTTAACATTCTAAAAACCCATTTCCATGCTGTATGGAATGAGACTATGAAAACATTTTTTGGAAAACTAATGTAAGATTCGTGTCACGTAAAGTCACCCACGCATAGGGTTCATTGGTTTCCTAGTTTATTTGCATATGATTAGCTCAACAATCTCGTACTTGGCTTAACCCCTTACCGACATTTGTCGTACTCTTTACGGCAATTGGGGGTAGGGGGCTCCCGCAAATTGCCGAAATGAGTACGTAAAGGGCGGATCTTGCGCGCTCACAACGGACGCGCAAGATCGCGGCATGGAACCTGGCGGTATATACCGCTGGCATCGTGCCGAAATCCCCCATTCAGGAGTGAGCTCCGGCCGCGGGGGATTACCCCCCGAGTCGCGACATCGTGGTTTTCGACATCGCGCTGCGGGCGGCGGAGTGAGCTCCTGCTGCTCCGCCGATCCCGGCGCAGTAACGGCGCTCAGCGCCGGGACCCGGGTCCTCCTACAACAGCCCGGAGCTGAATGACAGCATCCGGTTTTTCTGGGGAGTCACGATGCCACAATGCATTTTTGGGCAGCGTGACAGACCCGTTGTCAAGGAGACCAGCATATGCTATAAGCTGTAATGCTGACTCCTATTGCATGAACGATCTGACAATCGTTCATGCAATTCCCCCCTGGGGAAAAGTGTAAACAGTGTGAAAAAGTTTAAAAAAAGTGTAAAAAAAGTAAAAAAAACAAACACAAAAAATAAAAATAAAAACACGTACATCGCCCTTTTTCCCCCTTTAAACAACGCCAATCGCCCCCAAAAAGATCAAAAATAAATAAAGTACCCATAATATGGTATCGCCGCGTGCATAGCGACCCACCCTATAAATCTGTCATGTTTAATTAACCCGTACAGTGAACGCTGTAAAAAAAACCCCCCCCAAAAAACAGTCAACAGAATTGCGATTTTTGTTCATTTCCCGCACAGCACATAAAATGGAGTAAAAAGTCATCAAAAACTCATATCAACAATCAAAGTGAGCCAATTAAAACGTCAGTTCATCCCGCAAAAAAAAAGTCCTTACACACCTCGTATACGGAAAAAATAAAAAAGTTCTGGCTTTAGAAGATAGCGATGCATAAATATTGCTTACACAATAAAAACACTTTTTTTCAAAAAATTGTGCTTTCAAATAAAAAAAACTACAAATATTGGGTATCACCGTAATCGGCTCAAAACCCCCAGAGTAATACTAACTTGTCACGGATACTGCACGGTGAACGCTATTAAAAATAAAAATAAAAAACATGCTAGGTTTCAGTATTTTTTTTCACCCTGTTCCAAAAAAAGAAATTTAAAACGTCATAAAGTCTTGCCCCCCCCCAAAAAAAT